>JAODAL010008054.1:0-120672 GCA_025379985.1 Phyllomedusa bahiana
CAATTGGCTTTAAAACGCTATTTTCCCGGGAAAAATTAGACACAGAGAGAAATAAGGAAAAGATGACAGGAGGATTTCTTAGGAAATGGAAAAGGTTTATCACAGGAACGTGCAATGAACAGGAGATAATAGACATCATTGACCCCTTTAGATATTCCTCTTACTATTTGATGGAGAAATTGAAAGGGAACTTAGGTCAGTTAGATATTGTGAGTTAAATGGAGAGGTAGGGTTGCTAAACGACAAAGTTGCTGATTGTTTGTCTAATTTTTGTTAATGATAATGTTATTAGTGGTGTCATGTCAAAGAAAATAGAAAAATGTATTGGAAGACGCAGAGGAAGCACAGGCTACTTTAGACATATTCGTTTGAAGACATGGGTTCATGTTACATGATGACTTACATTTGCTCGAATCATTGTGGGAAAAAAAAAAAAAACACACAATACTCTGCTCCACCCACCCATAAAACACACACGCACAATAACTTCCCCCACCATAAAAGGCACACGCGCATTGCACTCTGCCTCCCCCCACCCATAAAACGCACACGCACAATGCACTCTGCCTCCCCCCACCCATAAAACGCACACGCACATTGCACTCTGCCTCACCCCACCCATAAAACGCACATTGCACTCTGCCTCACCCCACCCATAAAACGCACATGCACAATGCACTCTGCCTCCCCCCACCCATAAAACGCACAATGCACTCTGCCTCCCCACACCCATAAAAGGCACACGCACAATGCACACTGCCTCCCCCCACCCATAAAACGTACACGCACAATGCACTCTGCCTCCCCGCACCCATAATACGCACTATGCACTCTACTAGGCACAATCACAAGATGTCACTTTCTGTAATATTAGGGGGCTGTATGTATAAATGTTTACAGCTATACAGGTGCTTTGGTTACAAAGATTGGAGCCTTGGAGGGAGGTAACACACTGCAGACACGAGAACCACTGCAGGAGGTCTGCAGAGCTGTGACATCCTCTCCCTTCCACTGCTCACACAGATTGGTGTCGCCAATTTTCAGTGAGAGAAGACATGCCTACTGGGAGTAGAGACCCGCCCCTGGATTTGAAGGTGTACCACAGTGAAAATGTGAAGATGCCTGCGAAAGTCTGTACTGAGAAAACCCCTTTTGAAGGCATTTTCTCACTATGCATTTTCAGTGTCACAGGCAGCTTTTCATCCACCCGGGTCTCGTCAGTATGTGGGAGATTCTATATCAGCATATTCAGCTTCTCTGTAACTAGCTGAGACGTTACAAAGAGCAGTGCAGAAGAGCTAATCTTCAATAAGCAAAGCTACAAGTGCTGTGAGGAACATAACTGCTTTCTGTAAACAAAAGCCTATCTTGTTGGAGATAATTAGTCTTTCCCAGTGTGAGCTCTTGCCCGAAAATGGTGACGACATTCCCTGCTCTAATCAGCAGAGAAAAGGGTCAGGTCACCGTTGAAGCCTATGTGCACTCGGAGCAGATAAAATCTCTCCTGAGTAAAGTAAAATCAAAAGACCAGTGTATGTAGAAAAAGGCTTCAATTAACTATCCCTACATGTTGAAAGCTAATCTCTGTAATGAGAAAACCCCTTTAAATCCCCATTTGTGTAAATATACTATGACTCTACAGCAGAGGTAGGCAACCTTGGCAAGGTGAAGTTCTGTTGTGATAGTTCATTCAGATGTGCCATGGTAAGAATACACGACTCCCTCCCTAGGCCAGTGTAGGGGCCTCTAAGTATTGGCAGATCCAGCCCGACCATGTATCTGTATAGGGCTGTTTTGAATTCCTTCCCCTTTTTAGTACAGAGTGGGGTCCTGGTTGGCCGGAGGTACCTTTGATTTATCGGAGGGAACCAGTGATGTAATGGAGACTTATTTTCAGACCATGTTTCATGGGCAAAGGTAGACAAACCATTTTATTTTGTATGGACCTTCTAGCAAGCGGCCAGTATGTGCCAGTGTAGAGGAAGTACTCTCCTACGGGCAGATTTACTGTGGCATCCAGGCAACCCATGTAGTTTATGAATGGGCATGGCGTCAACGCAACAACAACAGAGGATCACCGGTTTTCCGTTGATCAGCTGATCACTGTACTGGCATAAATTTTAAAGGGACAACCCATGGTACTGTATTTTTCTGATATTGGCATGCATGCGATTCCCTGTTTTGTATTGGGTGCTCCAGTAACTTTTTGTGGTGTCCTTGAGGAGATCTTCATGAACTGAGGATTTTGTGTAGATGTTATTGTTTGGGACCATTCTTTATCACAATTCCATAGAGCAGGGGTCCCGGGCCGTGGCGCATGCTCTGCCGGTCCGCGGCCATGGCGACACAAAATGCCGACTGCTCATTGACTTCAGTCTGGGCTAGGCATCCTCAGACTGCGGCCCTCCAGATGTTGGGAAACTACAACTCCCATCATTCCTACTGTTATAGATGATATAAATGCTTGATGGGAGTTGTCGTTTCCCAACACCTGGAGGGCCACAGTTTGAGGATGTCTGGGCGGTTGGCATCTACTCTGCGTAATCGTCGTAATCCGCAGAGTTAGCAGCTGCCCACAACTTACGGCTGCTTCGCTAAAGAGATGCAGGGACGGTTCATTACCATCCCTGCTTTCCCTATCGCTGTAGATGTGGCGCCCATTGAGCTCCGTATCTACAACAATCATCAGCGACTCAGGGCGTGTGACGCAGAGGTCGGATCACTCCGGAGGCAGCTTCTCTGCAGGGATCTGGGAAAGGTGAGTAACTTTTTTTTTTTTTTTTTTACTAGCCTGGATACTACAGGGGGGCTATAAACTACTTTTAAATATTACAGGGGAGCCATATCTACTTCCAATTTTTTATGGGGGGGCCATATCTAATTCTAGTTATTACAGGGGGGGGTGTCATATCTATTTCTAATTATTCCAGGGGGGCCCCTATCTACTTTAAAATTAGTATGCCCCCCCATCTAATAATTTTTAAGTAGATATGGCCCCCTGTAATAAATATAAAAAGATATCCCCCCCCCCCCCCGTAATAATTAAAATTAGATATGCCCCCCCTCTAATAAATTTTATTATTACAGGGGGTATATCTATTTCTAATTATTACCGGGGGCCATATCTACTTCTAATTATTACCGGGGGGCCATATCTACTTCAAATTATTACAGGGGGGGCCATATCTACTTCAAATTATTACAGGGGGGACATATCTACTTCTAATTATTACAGGGGGGCGTATATACTTCAAACTATTACAGGGGGGCGTATATACTTCAAACTATTACAGGGGGGGCGTATATACTTCAAACTATTACAGGGGGGCGTATATACTTCAAACTATTACAGGGGGGGCGTATCTACTTCAAACTATTACAGGGGGGAACCATATCTACTTCAAACTATTACAGGGGGGAACCATATCTACTTCAAACTATTACAGGGGGGGAACCATATCTACTTCAAACTATTACAGGGGGGACCATATCTACCTCAATTGTTACAGGGGGACCATATCTTTTTTACCCCAAATTGTTTACAGGGGGGACCATATCTACACCTCAAATTTCTACAGGGGGGACCATATCTACTTCTATGATTACTACAGGGGGGACCAAATCTACACCTCAAATTACTACAGGGGGGGACCATATCTACACCTCAAATTACTACAGGGGGGGGGCCATATCTACTTCTCTGATTACTACAGGGGGGGACCATATCTACTTCTCTAATTACTACAGGGGACAATATCTACTTCTCTAATTACTACAGGGGGGACCATATCTACTTCTCTGATTACTACAGGGGGGGACCATATCTCTCTCTAATTACTACACGGGACCATATCTACTTCTCGGATTACTACAGGGGGGACCATATCTACTTCTCTGATTACTACAGGGGGGACCATATCTACTTCTCTGATTACTACAGGGGGGACCATATCTACTTCTCTGATTACTACAGGTGGTACCATAGCTACTTCTCTGATTACTACAGGGGGGGGGGACCATATCTACTTCTCTGATTACTACAGGGGGGACCATATCTACTTCTCTAATTATTACTAACTATCTAATATTAGATAATATTACTAATTTATCCTAATGCCCATCCAGAATGGTAACCACGTGTGGGATTACTGGGAAGGGGACATCAGTCGGCGCACGTGGAACATTGCTGTGTGGAAATGACATGATCATTGTATATTGAGAGATGAGTGGAAAACCTGAGTCTTTCCGAGCTGCTTGTTACAGTAATAACAGTTTGGAATAGGATTACTGTGCTCAGTTCCTGGCGCCCGCTACATCATCCTCCATAATAAATAGTTCAGGCCCAGGGCGATCGTTGGTAAAGACGCTTGCAGCATCTGGGTTGGCTCCAGCTAAGGCTCTACATTGTGCTTATATTCAGTATTTGCAAACCAAATTAATGTATTTTTATAACCCAAACAAAGCATAATGACCTTTCCAGTCTCTTCACTATTAAAGTGGCATTACTGCATAGACGGACAGGAACCAGAGGGTTTATTATTTTGTTTCTGTAGAAAGATTTTGGGGGTTACTGTTTCTCATTGAAGAGACTCAGTGAATGGAGACCTGTTTTCAGGCAATGTTCTCTGGGAAAGACTATGCAAATTAGCTCTACTTTGGAGGGAAGAAAATGTTAGCCAAACCAGAGTTTCCTTCAGTAGGATTATACCCATCTACAGATGGCTGTTTTGGTCCTGGTTAGTTAGGGGTGGGGTATCTACTGGAATATGCTAGTTCATTCAGATATGGCATGATAAAAATACCCCTCCCCCCCATTCCCGACCCCCTCTCTAAGCCAGTGTGGGGACCTCTAAGTATTGGCAGATTTGTCTGTATAGAGCTATTTGGGTACTTGCCTCTTGTCGGTACATGGCGGGGTCCTGCTTGGCTATAGGCATCTTTGATGCAGCTTGGGGCTCTTCAAATTTATTTGAAGAGACCCAGTGATGTATGGAGTCTTCTTTTCAGGCAAAGCTCCATGGGCGAAAAGTAGGCAAATAATTTTTTTTTTTTTTTTAAACATTTTAGCAAGTGGCCAATATGTGCTAATATGTAGCGGTATGCATTGGGAATAGTCCCCAACATATAGTCAATGGGGCCGATTTACTACGCAGAATACTGGCATACATGCTGTTCCCCACATCCATTGGTTATTGAAAACAATTTTTAGATGCTTCTGTGCCCTGTCTGACAGGGGGTGGCTTTCTAGAAAAGGGATGTGGTTTAACAAATATAGCAAAAAAAAATTGCTTCAAATTTTGCTTCAATTAGTGGCATTAAGTAAATTAACTAAAAGCATGTTCAAACTTTGATTATCACAAGGCATTGTGGGAAAGGAGCTGAGAAGGGATATTTAGCCAAGCCAGCATCACACATCTGTATACAGCACGTTTCGGGGTGTTTGCCCGTCGTCAGTACGGAGCTCAGCCAAGCCAGCATCGCTCTGCTCTGTACTGACGAGGGGCAAACACCCCGAAACGGCTGTATACAGATGGGTGATGCTGGCTTGGCTAAATATCCCTTTTGCTTTCCAAAAACCCAGTGGGTCAAAAGCAAATTGAGGATTTGTTACATCCAACAGAGGGCGCTTGAGCATCTCAGCTCCTTTCCCATAATGCCTTGTGATATGCAGATGCTTCGTGGAGTGCAAAAGGCAATTTCGAATCTCCACACGCCTATATAGGCGCTCTCCCTAAGGAGAGATCTTCCCTTTCTCAAACTTTGATTAGACAGTCTAAACGTTCCCTGGGCTTAAGGCTCTGTCTCCACTGCACACAGAAACCGCCGTTTTTTCAGCATTTTTCGTTTTAAAAAAATGCTTAAAAAACGACTGACAACAGATCCCATAGACACTTTTTTTTTTTTTTTTGCAGAAATACACAGCAAATCTAATGTACATTTCTGCACAAAAAAAAAACGGCCGTTTTTCAGCAGTTTTTGACAGGCAGTGGACAAAAAACTGTTTTATGAGCGTTTTAAGGATTTGGTTTTCAGGTTGGTTTTTGTCCAATGCTGTGTAGACATAGCCTGACACTGAGTCTGACGTGTTTACAGTGTTGTAGGTATTAGTGTATGCAGGTAAGGTGATGTGAATGGAGTCTAATAAAAAATACCTATTCTGCTTTCAGGCTATTTATATATTTCATGTACCTCTATAAAATATGGCGTACGTAATACTAAGCTCCCCCTATAGAGGGTGCTATAGCAGAAATGAGCAGTCTTTGGTGACTTCCTCCTGTAAGCTCAGATTTGTTGGAGCTCTGGACTCTCATATCAGTGGGGTTGTCAGTAATGAGTCAGTTTACATCAACTAATAAATGCTGTATATTCGGTGTAGACATTTTATGCAGTATATCGCCAGTGTCCTATAAAAATGAATGTAACAAATCATTTCTGTCTCATATTCCAGACAGTGCGTCCACGGAGTGACTGCTGGGAAACTGAAATTGGTGCCTTTATTAATGGAGTTATTCAGAGCATGTCCATTGGTTTTCTTGCAGGCAGGAACAGGTAGTCAACCAGATCCGGCTGTGCCTGCAGGTCTTGCGTTCTGTCCAGAAGCTGGCACGGGACTCTACCAGCATGGTTCGAGAAACCTGGGAGGTCCTCCTGCTTTTTCTTTTACAGATCAATGACACGCTCCTCGCTGCTCCAACTGTCTCAGGTTTGTCACATTGCCACCTTCTTAAAGGGGTTTTCTCACCATGCTGTGTCACAGACTGCTTCAGACTTGCACTGCTTGGTCAGGCTGTGGGTGGTTCTATAGCAGTGAGTAGCATATTTAGCTCCTCTACAACTAGCTGAGCTATTACACTGACATAAGTGCAGGATATTTAGTCTTTAGTAAACATTAACTACAGAGCTGTGAGGAGTAAATACAAGTGGTTTTCACAAATTATATAATTTAATCTTGTTAGAGATAACGACTGCTCCAACCATGGTGACTTCGCTCCCTGCTCTGTCTAATAAGAAATGGAGAGCAGGCCCATAACCAGATAAGCCTGCGTGCACTCAGAGCAGATAAAAATCTCTCATCTCCTGACTAGGGCAATATTAAGACATGTATTTAGAAAAAAGTCTTCAATTACCTGTCCCTAGATGCTGAAAACTAATCTTTTGTAGTGAGAGTGAGCTAATGAGCATAGCCTCAAACATGGTCAGTAAGATTTGTTTTTGCCATTTGTCAGGAGTTTTACTTAGCTGTTTCTTAGTTATTATCACAAAGAAATTGGTGAACAATGAATAATCCAATAACAAGATCTCCAAATAATTCATACTACAGCAGGATCAGAATTGGAGAATTGTAATTTTAAAATGTACCTTTTTATTTCAATCATTAAAGTATTGTGAACGTAGAAGATATAGATAGTGGATGGTCACCAAACACGACCAACAATAGACAATTAGTAGGTAGAGGGAATGGAGGGCAAATTATCTATCCCTATATTATGCTATAGAGGCTACACTGTTCCCTCAAACCTAACCAAAGCAGGGCACCCATCCCGAGAAGGACGACCCTGGCCAGAACCTATCCCTGTATATAACTGACCCTGTTAGACCCCATGTGTACCAACAAGGAGTCAGTGCTCCCACTTCTTAGTTGTATCTATATTTCTGGGAAATGTGGGGGACAATCTATAGCGCTACTCCTACTGTTGCCCCCACGCTTTTCTAGACTGAAAAATGAAGATTGCTGTTATAAAGAGACATAGATCAACATGGGACTAAGCCATGTCCAGAGCTGTTGGCCGACCCTGTGTTTCTGCTGCTGTGTTGGCCATGTCAGAGGCTGAAGTACTGCTTCATAGCATTTTTGGTTAAATTATTATTAAAGGAGAAGGGAACACACAATATCTAAGGCTATTTTGTAGTAAATCGTTGGAGCATGAAGATGTAAACCAAGCCGCTGATACACTTGAAACCTCTTCACAGCATTTTAACAGCATAGAAGAATTTTCTTTTACCCACTCCACTACTGTCTTCCATAGGAGGCATTGCAGAAAATTTGGCTGACAAGCTAATTGGAGTTCTGTTTGAAGTGTGGCTTTTGGCCTGTACTCGCTGCTTCCCAACACCACCCTACTGGAAGACAGCCAAAGAAATGGTGGCCAACTGGAGGCACCACCCAGCTGTGGTGGAGCAGTGGAGTAAAGCAATCTGGGCCCTAACATCGCGGTGAGCCTGTTTTTTACCTGTGTATGACACGGTTATAATTATATTGGGGATAAATTTGTTCAGTAATTTTTTTTTGTTTGTTCATTTGTGGTGCTCAAGGTTTTTTTTTTTTTTTTTTTGGGTGGGTGGGGGGGGGGGTTATTCAGATAAAATGTCTGGATCCTGTCTGATCACCATTTTGGAATCAGAAATAAAATATTCCTTTAGGGCAGACTGGTTCTTGCCTTATGGGTTCCGAAGTCTGTATCAGCTTAAAGAGAATGTGTTATCAAAAAATGAGTCATTTTTTAAGTCCCGTTTTTATATTAAACACATTTTTTAGTATTTTTTTTTTTTTTTTTTTTTTTTCAATATCACTTTCAATGTTTTTTAATAATTCTTAAGTCTTGCAGTTTTCACTTTGGCCACTAGGCCTTGTTTGCTCTTCTTTAACAGCAGTCAGATGCTTTACAGTAGCTTCATTCACATAGGAGACGTAAGACTGACTCAGTCCCATTGCCTTCTATAAGGCCATGTTCACACGGCTTAAAATGGGCCGTATTTCGGTCCGTAATTACGCGCCGAAGTGCGCAAATTACGGCTGAAAATGGCCCCTTCATTACGGTAATCCACAGTTCTAATAGAGAACTATGAATTACGTCTGCTCTCCCCGCTCGGCGAATCCGTCGCGGGGGGAGAAAAGTGACATGTGAATTACCAGCGGCGTATATGCGCCGCTGGTAATGCAAGTCAATGGGCCAGCGAGGTGCTGCCGCCCCCCCCCCCTCACTCCCCCGCTCCTGCCCCATCCACATGGCATAACTGCGGGACGTAATTACATCCCGCAGTTATGCCGTGTAAACATAGCCTAAGAGAGTTTTCTAGTCATGCTCTGTGACCTGGGAAGAAATCGGTGTGCAGGGAGGTGAAAGGGTGAACTGTGACTATCTCCTCTTGTGACTGCTGGATCTTGCATTATCTATTCACACCGTGCATTTGCGAGTCCAAAATCGGACTGCGGTTTATTGTGACTTCTGATGGTATTTAAACTTAGCTGTGTAGACATAGCCTAATAAAATATACCCCATGCATACCTCTCCCATCACCACTATTACAGCACTGCTAGAGCTCCATTGATTCCCCTCTCCCCTCCTTCCTGGTCCAACACTGATGACATCACGTTCATGGATCACATGATGCTGCAACCAATCTCTGGCTTCAGCAGTCTTATGCCTGTACAGCATGTGACCACAGAGGTCACTGGTTGGCGTTTACATGGCGACAGATAGGTATACGAGGTAGAGAGCTAACATTCGTTGAAAGTATGCACTGGCCAGAACGTACTTTCAACCGCGTTAATGAAGGCACATCACAGCATGTACCTGTATGCACAACATTAGGCCGTGTGAACATACCCTTCGAGGATGGGGCTGCGCTGGTACTCCAGGCATAGCCAGCAGCATTGTGGGTAGCAAGACCGAGCTGCCACCTTCGTTCTCCGGATCGTGGGGAGCTCCCACTGATTATCAGTAGTGACTCATCCATGCCTGTACAGCATGCGACCACAGAGGTCCGTGGATGGAGGCAACATCCTATGATCCATGAACAGAAGGTCATCAGTGAGGGATTGGAAGGGAACATTGGAGCTCTGGCATTGCTGGAACAATATCGATGGGAGCAGTAATTAAGGGTTCATTTTCAATTGTAGCACAGTGGGAGGTGGTGGGGAGGTTTCTACAAGTCTTAGAAGTGAATGCAAAGTGTTGATTCATATAAGGTCCTGATTTTATAAATGGCTTCCCCCAGGTTGCTGCGGTTCACATATGGGCCTTCTTTTCCACCTTTCAAAGTTCCAGAGGAAGACGCCAGCTTGATCCCTGCTGAAATGGATAATGAATGCGTGACGCAAACCTGGTTCAGATTTCTCCACATGCTGAGGTGCGGGGTTCATTGGATTGAGGTCTCTATCTCTTGTTGATATCTATAATAAAAAATTATTCTGTCAATCACAAGTCAAAATATATACGGGATCCTCCAGCTGGGATGACCACTGATCCACTCATTGTAAGGGCATGTTCACACGACGGATTTGGCCGTGGGTTTCCGCGGCCAAAACTTCGTCCAAATCGCGCCCAGTTTAGTAACATGGTTTCCTGTGGGAGACCGCGTTACTGTTCACATGCCGCGGGTTTGGCCGCTGCTTTGGGGCCGCGGCCTTGCCGTGCGCGTTTGAGAAGTCTCCTGTCAATTCTTGACAGGGAGTCCTCAGCGCGGTGGCCGCGGGTGTTGCGCGACTGGCGGTGCAGTTTTCCCCCTGCCTATTAATTTGCATGGAGGCAAACCCTCGCCGCAAGCCGTGCGCCACGACCACGCCCATGCCGCAAACCCGCGTCGTGAGACGCGAGTTTGCGGCAAGGTTAGGACGAGCCGAAGGCGTGTGAACGAGGCCTAAAGGTCTCTTAAACTGTGAAAGCCAGCAGGCCTCCTAACAATACCATCTCTTCTTTCCTCTCTAGTAACCCCGTGGACCTAAGCAACCCGAGTATTATCGGCACAACTCCAAAGTTTCAGGAACAGTTTCTAAATGTGAGCGGGGTGCCCAACCAGGAGCTCAACCAGTACTCCTGTCTCAAGCAGCTGCCTCAGATCTTCTCCCGAGCCATGCGGGGGGTCAGCTGTCTAGTGGATGCTTTTCTAGGTAATGCCTCTCTAATTTGTACAGTGCCCTGGTGTTGCCCCTTCATACATGTTGTTGTATTCACATTTGAACTGGAAACGTTGCATAAATCCTCAACTTCCAAAATGCAATCTTTATTTTCTATTGGATCTTATTGGTAGAGCCGCAGTATTTGCTTGTGGACTTTGAGGATCTGTTTGACGTGTGGCTTTTTTATTTAAATGTAGAAATGTATCATGTTCCCCAAATAACAGGTGAACTCGTGTTTCTTCTTCAGGAGTTGCAGTCTTTAAGAACGTTGTGTTGGGACGATTACCAAAATATGGTATCCAAACATTCTGAATTACTTGTAATTCATATGGTATAAGAATCTGGTATTGGTGGGTAACAACAACTGATTTGAGCTAGAAATACTAATTACCATGTTACGGAATTCGGCCGGAGTCACATTGTTTGTGTCAAATCCAGTAAGAAAAGCATTAAAGTGCTTGTCACCACAGTCTCTTTGGTGTTTTTAGAATCACTGTGTCATACATTGCCTGCTAAAGACCTGCAATAGGCTTGAAGGGGTGTTACCATCTCAGACATTCATGGCATGCTGATAAGATACATCTGGGACCCCCACTTGTCTTGAGAAGGCCTCCCCGTAAAGAGTTGGCCGTACGTGCAGTCTCTGTGGGAGTTCCAAGTACAGCCCCGCGAGTGTGCATCCTCCTTTCTGCATAGAGACGTTCGGGGGCCCAAGGTAACATCCGCACCAATTAGACATTGGGGGAGTATTTTATCAATATTCCATAAATGTCTGAGATGGGATGACCCCTTCAACAGAGCGTGCTTTATTGCTTGGTATGTTTCTTTGTTCTCAAAGCCCCATTCACACAGCGGAGTTTCAGGTGGATTTTGTTGGTGAAACTGCATGTATTCTACACCAAAATCCACATGAAATCTACATCCCATTATATCCCAGTTTGCAGCATTTCCTTATCGCCTATATGAATGTATGATTTAAGCTGAGGAAGCATTTGGTCATTGGCCCACACTACGAAAAAACATACAATTCCATCAGCTCACCATATAGGTAAGTCATCAAACCTTAATTAGTTGCAGGAACTATGCCCAATGTCTGTGCCCAGGAGACATCCAGACCATCCGGCTGGAGATGGATTGCAGACAACTTGAAAAGAGGATGAAAATTCCTCCAGCATTCCAAATTGTCTTTAGAAAAAACTGCACTTTATTGAAAAACTCATGTTAAAAACATGATTAAAAACAAGTTGAGACACAAAACATGACCTCTCGTCTACGCGTTTCGAGCCTGAGGAATGAACGGCTCTTAATAGTGACCATGAGTCTGTACTACTGACAAATCCCTTAAAGGGGTTGTCTCGCTACAATGATTGGGTTTTAATTAAAAGATCTTTAAAAAACAAGCTGCTTTGCTATATATGTTCATTACAAATGTTCTACTGATTTTGAGTTATCCCTGGTAGGAGTGCATCAGCTCCTCAAATCACTATAGCCACCGACCTGTTGATTTTTTCTCTCACTGGCTGCCAGTGCTGGTGACTGTCAGCAGCTTCTCAATGCAGGTCAGAGAACAGAGCCCCTCCTGCACAGTATGAGGCCACTTGTGATGCTTCTGTAGTGAAGGGAGGGGGAGGGCTCTACTCCAGGCTTCTTTGTAGCTGTGCTGCCTGGATTAACCCTGTGTGTGCCTGCTCCCTCCTGCTCTATACACAGATTGAGGAGAGCAGAGGTGAGGCTGATCTGTGGTCAGTACGATGTGACCGCAGTGAAGTGCGTTACTATAATCATGATGTGTATGTGGAGCTTTGACTATACTAATAGAACAGATCAGGGGGGCATGTGAACGGTTCCCTCCCTGCTCTGCTGTATTAGTAACACATCGTGATTATAGTAACTCACTTCACAGCTGCCCTGTGTCTGTTCTGCCCTGTGTCTGTTCTGATGGGAGGACAGTACAGAACAGGGTTTGTTGTTGCTTAAGATGTCCGTGGAGATTTGTAGGAACAATTACGTCCCCCCCTGCTCTGCTGTATTAGCATACAAAGCTCCACAGACTTCTCTGCAAAGTGCAGCTGATGCAGCAGATCTAGGCAGGCACACACAGGGTTAACCCTGGCAGCAAACCCCCGCGCCCTCCCCCTGCTGTACAGAAGTTACTGCAGTTGGAGGAGGAGAGCTCTCTGTGTGCTGTCTGCTACTCTGGATTTCCATGATCTAGGACAGGCACAGTAAGGTTTACCACTTCTTTCATCCACTGTAGTTAGTGGATGAGGTACAACTTTCTGCAGGAGGCATGGAGCAGTAAACTCTCATGTAGTTTGAATAGAACACAATCCCAATGCTAAGTCTGAATGACGGAGAGTTAGAATCGGGAGCAAGCACCTGGGTGATGATGTAGGTGCAGGGAGGGGGGAAAGGGGAGGAGAAGAGGCAGACAAGAAGCACGCCCCTGAATTCAAAAATCCTATGGTGCCAGACCCACTGAGGTAGGCTGAAAACCTATAGTGAGACAACCCCTTTAAGTAATGCCCAACAATTTTAATATGATGGGCATACATACAGAAACACAATTACATTACATTAACAAAAAAATGCACGGTGGGCGGGGCTAGCCTCAAATGACTCTTTTCATGACTCTTTTCTGGCTGAAAACTGCAGTTTTGAGCATTAAATACACGAAAACTCCAGCATCTTACAGAATAAGGGACACAGGGCTGGAAACAGCAGGTCTGTCACTAGCTTGTGCTGTCCTCAGCAAGGGGGACAAAACCTATGTGACAGGTTCCCTTTAAAGGGGTTGACTCATCGCACATTGGTGGCTTATCAGTAAGTGCTTGATTGTACTTGGATCTCCCATTGAAGTGAATGGAGAGGAACTGCATAAGCCTCCATTGTGTAAAGGGAGTTTCAGGGTAGATGTGGGTCTCACCTCCAGGACCTGCACCTCTCTCGCATTGATGTCATAAAGCATTAATGTGTAAGATGGAAAAACCCCTTTAAAGATCTAGTAAGTGTCACTCCATCTCCCAGAGCTGGACTTCTAGTGTAACCCTCTGTACTGCTCTTTAATGACCTCCATGCTCCTGCTTCTGAGGGAGTACAATAGCGATATAGGGGAACACATCTCCTCAACTGTGTGTGTGGCGTTTGGGAGATATCGCAGCTAGCGCCCACCCACTAGCTAAGGGACAACTGAAAACTAGAGAGCGGGCGCCTCGAGGGAAAAACTGGTGAGAATTCGTGTGTCCCAATGAGATGATTAAAAATACAGACTCCATAATCGCCAGACATAGTCCTACTCCTCATGTTGGCTGATCCTGGAAATTCACTTTAAGGGCCTCATGTATGAAACAGTCTGGGTCTAAAACGCTGTTGCCCATAGCAACCAATCAGAGCGCCCCTCTCATTTTTTCAGAGCACTATATGAAATGAAAGGGGCGCTCTGGTTGCTATGGGCAACAAAGTCTAAGACCTGGACAGTTTTCATACATGTCCCCCAAAGTCTGTGATCTTAGTCTGAGTTGCAAAACTAAAGAGTCTTTATTGTGGACCTGAGTGTTGGTCTGAGATTACAGACTTTGCTCTTGCTTGTATCTAGGGCCACATGTATGAAAACTCTCTAGGTCTAAGTATTTCTTTGTTGCCCGTATCAACCAATCAGAGTGACCCTTTCATTTCCTATAGTGCTCTGAAAAAATAAAGGGGGACTCTGATTGGTTGCTATGGGCAACAATTAAAGTCTTAGTTTTCATACATGTCCCCCATTATGTTTTGCTTTGACTCCTTTTTCCCTTTAAAGTTTTTCTCCAGGTTTAGAATAATATGGCTGTTTTCTCCCCCCAGAAGCACAGTCATGCGTGTCCATGGGCTACAACTTCTCTCTATGAAAGGGGCGTTCCCATGTAGGCACTTCCACATTTCAGGACAACTCCCATAGAAATGAATGGTGCAAGAGGGATGGCCACAAGCACTGTCTTCCTTATTCTGTGACCCGGTCGGCTCGTCACTGGCTATGAACCATCCTTCATGGGAACACCCCTTTAATGAGGACATAACAGCTGTTCTGCCATTTTTGGAAGAAAGCAGCCATAATTCTACCTTGTATCAAGCATCCCTTGCTGTGACCATCAAGTAGCTGGTGGTGGAGCTCTCGATTTCTGCTCATCCTGTTTTCACTGCTGCAGAGGATTGACACAAACAATGCTGATTTGTAGGCGACTGTACATACTACTCTTTCCTAGAAATAACTAAAAGGGCCCCAATCTTAAATCATGTTTTCTGGATTGCACAAGCCCTTGCTGATCTGGTGCTTTTGGTGATGGTGAAATTATATGTCTATTAATCAGTAAACGTAATGTATGGACAGAAATGCTCTTCAGTGCTGTCTTGTCTGATCCTAAAATGTGACTGATCCTAACTAGATATTAGTTTGGTTCTAGTGAGGGGTGATATGTGTTATGTAAATTAATTTCAAGCATATTTAGTATAGTACAGTAGCTTAAAGGGGTGTCCCCACCATAGACTTTAATCACTGGGAGTAAAGATGTACCTGGAATGTCCATACAACACAATGGAGTGCCGTGCGCAAGCGCGAATGGCTCTCCTATCTGCTCTGTAACTTTTGGGGGCCAAATCCCAAGATAGGTGCAGGCCACCTCTGCGACTCGCAGTCTATGGTGGTAAAACCCCTTTAACACATTGATGGCTTATACCTGGTACCCTCCAGGCTGCCCCTTACTAAGGAGCCCTTCCTCGGTATGTGTTTGGCAGTTACCTGATGCTCTTTCTCACTGGGGGTTAGTTGTCTGTACTTTTAGGCCTCGTTCACACGGCTTATTCTGGGACAGATTCCAGCCGCACTCCGCGCCGTATTTGCGCTGCAGTACGGCTGGAATCCGTCCCAGTCATTACGGTAATCCACAGTTCTCATAGAGAACTATGGATTCCGTCTCTCCTCCCAGCTCGGCGAATACGCCGCGGGGTGAGAAAGTGACATGCACATTATTTACAGAGTGTACGCGCCGTGAATGAGTGTCTATGGGGCTGGCGAGCTGCCGGCCCCGCCCCTGTTGCACGGCAGCCGGCGTAATTGCGGGACGGAATCAGTCCCCGCAATTACGTCGGCAATAAGTCGTGTGAACATTGCCTTATAATCCTATTACCTTTAGCTTTACTGAGATTCCTCTCTTCATACACTTCCTGCTGAGCCTGTGCTCAGTATGGGAAGGGGAGCAGCAGGGTTAGCCAGTAATCAGATAGGAGGCCTGTCTCGGGCTACCATAACGGCCTGTAGTCACAGATCACAGCTCTGCCTTAATGGAGCGAAGCTAAAAAGCCACAAAAGAAAGTAAACAGCAGGTGAGTATTCCCTATAGTTACTGGCTTGCATATTACTATGCTGTCAATACTGGACAGTAGCTGAAATATGCGACTGCTATGGCTGTGACTACTGGGACACTCCTGTGACTAGTATCGCTTTGAGCCTTGCATTCTAGACTTAGTAGACCTCACATGGGTGAAAACCGTGCCTCGCTATCTATACCGTCCCTTGATTCCTGTGCTCAGTGGCGAGCTCTTATGTTGCCGATTATCTAGAATCCCCCTCCTCCCACAATGCAGAATAGAGCCATGCACATACTATTTTATTTCCTTCACTTTCTTATAGCCGGTGTCTACTTTTTTTTCCTTATTTTTTTTATCATGAAAACCACATCGGCACAAAACGACGGTTGTAGCTTCCAGTGAAGAAATTCTCCTCACGTCCTGGAAAGCTTGACGTGGCCTGTGGTTCTAGATGTGGTAATACTACTCATATCTGCAGTGCTGATAACAGCTGGAATCATACCTAAAGGGCTAACCCACCTGAGCTCCCACCATGCACGGATAGCCACGTCTAGACACACCGTGTAGTTATTTAATACAGCTTTTAAGTCTAAAACACTTTTTGGGCAGATTTGCTTACACCAGTGTTTTAGGAGTAAGATGCAGCTGATTAAGGCAATCTTAATCAAATTGATGCATCTGTGGTTGTCTGGGCTAGCATAGACTGTCACTTTCTAGAGTGTAAACTCATAAAGTCTCTGCTGGAGGCCACATCTCCTCCCGCTAAGCTCTATCATTAGTGTGCACGCAGTAGTAACTGTAAAGCAGCTCCACATTACGGTGTAGTACTGTTTCAGAAGTGCGGTGTTTTCCTTCAGTACTGCGGTGGTGCCTTGCAGTGCAACTGGCTACTTATGATGGTAAGTGAAATGAACTCATAGGGCAACATATATGATTTGTGGCGCTTAGATGCCAATTTTTATGTGCATAATAATGGTGTAGAATGCGCCTGAATCTATGAACCCACTCTACTGCGGGTCATAAATCTGGCTCGGGTAAACCACTTTGAAAGTGCTCTACCTGTTCCAGCAGTAATGCGCCTAGAATTGCCATACTGAAGCTATAAATCTATAGCTTCATACGGTTCTAGTGCCACACGACTCCTGCATGCCCCCCCGATGTCAGACGCATTAAAAAGTGCCACGGACGCTCTCTAATGCCCCTGATATTGGAGTGCGGCCATTTTAAAAATATAGCGAGCAGGGCTGCGCGAGATCTCGGACTGAAAATACTTTTGGCCCCGTTCACACATAGGGTTTACCAGCCCTTATGCTTCTGTAGGTAGTCCTGCTTCATGGATCCTTCACACTATTGTCCCATGGTGCCTTTACGTCTTTAATCATACGCAGTGGGAGAAGAACACAATTGCGCCATTGATTTTGGGTTATATTTGGTTAAATGACATGCTAACTTTTATTCTGCAGACCATTGTGATTACTACCGGAGTCAGAAGTAATGAATCACTGTTGTTCGCTATGTATAAAGGGGCTCGGCTCTGGAACCTGCCCCGACACCTTGATGTAAATTTATTTAAGCAGTCGAGGAGGGGTTAAAGTTTTAAATAATCTAGAAATGACCATTTACCATAATCAATCAACTTGATAATGATTTGCTTTGTTTGCATGTTTCCATAAAAGGCTTTGTAGTCCTCAATTACACTGCAGCTGAAGGCAGTGGATGAAAATTGTAACCTTACTAATCGCCATGTTTAAATGAAACCATCAAGTATTGAAGTGACTTCTTTGTCCCTCAGGCATCTCTCGCCCCAGGGCAGACAGTGCACCACCTACACCAGTGAACAGGCTCAGCATGCCCCAGACGACGGCAACCAACACTACTCCTCCACATAGCCGGAGACACCGCACGGTCACAGTGAACAAGACCACTATGAAAACTAGTTCAGTAAGTAGTCGTGTTATTGACTGGTTCATGCTTCCTTAAAGGAGTTGTCTCATTACGAGCTTTCAGCCTGTCAGTGTCCCTGGTATGTTGAAGTGTGGGGCGTGCTTCTTGGTCGGTCTGTTCTGCTCCCTCACCCCCCTCCCATCAGCACCCCGGCAGCTACGTAACTTATATCCCGGGGGGGGGGGTGGGGGTTTGCTCTCAGAGTTCACCCTGTGTGTGCCTGCCTAGGTCTGTTGCAGGAGAGGGCTGATCTATGTAGTGTAGAGAGGAAGGTGAAGTGGTGTGCTAATAGAGCAGAGGGGATGCAAGTGTTCCTATACCCTCTGCTTAGCTTACAAGTCTCCACATCTCCAGCAACAACAAGGGCAGTGTTACTATACTCAGGATGTCTCACTAATACAGGAGAACATAAAGTATTCACATGCCCCCTGATCTGTATAGTATTAGTATAGTCACAGTTCCAAAGACATATCATGATTATAGTAACAGACAGGGTCACTGCTGTCACATCTATCTGTGTAGAGAGCAGGAGGAAGCAGGGACACACAGGGTTAATCCAGGCAGAAAGGACACAGACGCCAGAGTCCTCCCTCCCCCTCCTCCCCCTCCAGAAGCATTCTGTGCAGGAGGGGCTCTCTGCTCCGACCTGTCTTCAAAGGTGATGAGTCATTCAGACCTGACAGCCAGTAAGATAAGGATCAACAGGTCGGCTGCTATAGAAATTTGAGGAGCTGATGTAGTAATACTAACAGGGCTAGCTCAAAATCAGTAGGACATTTGTAATGAACATATATTGCAAAGCTGCTTGTTTTTTTAAAGATCTTTAAATTAAAACCCAATCATTGTAGCGAGACAACCCCTTTAACAACTCTTTCTAAAAGACATTTAGAAGCCATATAAGCTATAGTCCTGCTTTTTGTATATGGATTTAACATATACAGTCAAGGGATGTGAAACCTAACCTCTGGCAGATATAACACTTCCCGCTGTGAGATGCTCATCCTAAATTGGTGTAAAAGAGGAGTAAAGGCATGTTCACACGGTTTAAAATGGGCCGTATTTCGGTCCGTAATTACGTGCCGGAGTGCGCCAATTACGGGCCGAAAACGGCCCATTCATTACGGTAATCCACAGTTCTCATAGAGAACTATGGATTATGTCTCCTCTCCTCGCCCGTAGAAGCCGCCGGGCGGGGAGATAATTGACATGTCACTTTCTAGAGGCGTATACGCGCCGCTAGCAGTGATTGTCTATGGGCCGGCGAAGTGCCGGCCCCCCATCTCACTCTCCCGCCCCCACGGCGTAACTGCAGGGCGTAATTACGTCCTGCAATTAAGCCGTGTGAACATAGCCTAAGAGATATGCAAAATACAAAGGAACAAAGTGAAATAAACCGCACGTGCAAACCTGCAGCAACTGCATTTTTGAGCGACACAGCAGCACCAGTCAGATGGCTTTATTGCAATGTAAGATCGCCCGGCTCTTGAACACTTGCATATGTCTTGGTGCATGCACAGTACTGCTGCTCTATTTCTGATCCTTGCCAAGTCCTGGCCCCTTTTGACTACCTTGTGGCACTATTGGGGTATGTTTACATGTCGGACTTTTCATAAAAAAAAAAAATCTGACGTTAAATTCTAGGCCAAACCTCTTGCTGCGTCCGGATTTTTACTTCTCCAAGGTAGTATTCGCCTCTGAATTTGGATGAGGGTTAGCGCCATCTCAACGGGGCTAACTTGTGTCACTCCTGCTGGAGCAGAGTCTGCTAAAGATCCACTCGAAAGAGTGGACAGTGTGGACTGGCCATTCAAATGAACTGCAGTCTGATTACGCATTATAACGCGCAATCTGACGCTTAATTCCTTGCTAAAATCTATTCTCCAACTTGTTTTTTTTTTTTTTCTAAATATACTGCTGCATTTTAACTCCTTAACGACCGCCCACCGTCTTGACGGCGGGCATTTCAGGTTGTTCGTCTACAGCGACATTGCGTCACCCGGCGCCGCAGCAGCGCTTAGGTAGGGGCTATACTACACATCCCTGATCCCAGCGCAGCTCCTGCGTGTACCGGGGAGTGGGGAAACCACCCCTCCCCAATGCTTTAACCCTTTGATTGCCGCAGTTATTCACCGCAGCGCAATCAAAGGGTTTCCCTGCTCTGTCGGGTGATCGTTACACGCGGTGACCCGACAGAGCTCGGGGAACGACTGCACAGTCAGCCATGGGGACCTAGAGTAGCCCCAGGACTGTCTGTGTAACAAGCCAGTGATCAGGGCAGACTGAGCTGTCCTGATCACTGCCTGTGTCAGACTGACACCGATTATAATGTATTAGCACTTAATGAATATGCTAATACATTACGAAGTGTAAAAAAAAAAAAAATTGTGCATACATTACACACAGGAAAAAAATACACATATTAGGTATCCACACGACCATAATAACCTGTAGAATTAATCTAACACGTTAAGCGTGAAATGTGAATGGTGTAAAAAAACAAAAAAAATTGTAAAAAAATCTGCAATTATTTATAAGTGAACTTGAGCTATTCCCCATAAAGTACAACTCGTCTCGAATAAAACGAGGCCTCATACAACTGCATCATTTAAAAAATAAAGTTACAGCTGTTGAAACGCAAGGAGGCAAAAAAAAATGTTCTGGTCATTAACTACCAGAAACACCTCTCCTGTCACCTGGGATCCAGCCCTTCGCTGTCCTCACCCTCCACTGGTCTTCCAGTCATCTTTCCAACAGCGGTCATGTGCCATTGGCTGACATCACCATTCAAAGCACTTCTGAACAGTATAATGAGGGAGTGTTCCCTCAGGGGTGGCCAGCATTATTCACTAGCTGTGCACTGCTCGTTAGTACATATGCTTTTAATAACACTATGTGATTTGAAGGTCCATCTATCTTCATACTTCTGTTGCAGGTAAACACAACGCACAGCACAAAAGTTCAGCAGCAAGCGTCTTCCACCTCCCCGCTGTCCAGTCCAAACCAAACAAACTCCGAGCCCCGTCCATTACCAGCCCCAACAAGACCCAAAGTCAACAGCATCTTGAATCTGTTTGGCTCATGGCTGTTTGATGCCGCCCTGGTTCACTGCAAGCTGCAGAACGGTGTTAACCGAGACAGCAGCATGACAGGTAAGTGCTCTGACCTTTATAGTTCATCTCAGAATTCCCATCATTCCTACCTGCAAGATTAAACGTGGCTAGAAGGGCAGGTGTGGGGTGGGTGGGCTGAAGATGCATCAGTGAATTTATTCATCTTACTTGCAGCGATGAAATGAATCCTGCTTAACCCTTCCCAGCCAAATCCATGCACCAAAAACTTAAAGGTTTATTCCTCCTCCATGCGTCACCTTTTCCTGCCTCTAAGAAATAGCTGTCCAATGCCTCCTTCCATAGACCTCCATCATGACTGCCTCACTATACACAGATTTATTGAGGCAGTCATTGAGAGCTAGGAAAAGTGTGGTATTGGAATGCCGCATTCAGGATCATGCAGCTTAGTCTTATTCGGGTGTTTTGGGAGTGAAGAAAACTTGTTGGTCCATCTGGGCATCATTAAAAATAGAAGAGAAGAATCATACTTACCTCCTGGCTGCACATGTCATGTGAATGATGAACATTCACTGCTACTTGCGGGCTGCCTGGACTGAACGGGAGCATCCGGGAGATCAGTATGATTCTTATCCTCTATTTTTAATCATGCCCCGACGGACCAACGCGCTTTCTTAACTCTCGGAACTCCCCTTTAAGTATTGCATGTTTCCTTTTTAATGCCATGGTACAGACACTGAACCTATCCATAAACTAGGGCAGCACGTTTTAAGTGAAGGTCCAGCACTGTGTGCTGATTCATTATGTATCCCTATAGCTGTCAGTGCTTATTTTTTCTGCATAGATAGTTGAAGGACAACACTTTCGCTGTCTGCAGCTCCTATAAGGGGGAACTTGCGAGCAAGTTTTATTTTAGCTTTCCCTATGGGTTTTTGTGCTCTATATCAGAACTAATTTGCTTGAAAATGGACCTGTCAGGTTTTTATGCCTCCCTCTCTGAGAACAGGATGTGGGAGAGGGAGAGAAGCTGAGGTCTGAGATATACAGGGTTATATTATTTGGAGCTGGATTTCTTAGTAAAAAGAAAAAAAAAAAGTCTGATAGGACTCCTTAAAGGGGTTGTCTCACAACAAAGATTAGCTTTCAACATGCAGAGGCCGTTACTTGAAGAGCTTTTCCAATTTTTTTTTTTTTTTTTTTTGGAAGGAGTGTGCTTTGTTGAGGAGATAAGAGAGATCTTATCAGCTCTGCATGCACACGGGTTTCTCTAGGTTACGGTCCTCCTTTGGCCTTCTTTCTCTGCTCTATCTTATCTGATAGCAGGGATGACATCACAGGTTGGACTGTCAGCAGCTTGAGAACAGCGTGTTATCTCAGACAAGTAAATAGTCACCTTTGTTTACTTTGAGCTCTGGAGCTCTGCTCTATACATAACATCTCCTGCTCTCATGTCAGTGCTGTTAGAAGAGCTGTGAATGCTGAGCTGATATACTAATAACTGCTATAGAACCACCCACAGCCTGACCAGGCGGAGACAGGATGCCCGAATCTAAAACTGCTTGTAGCTCAGTGAAACAGAATGGTGAGACAACCCCTTTAGGAGATGGTGGAAGTCCAGCTTATTCTGCCCATATTCAGTGATTGACAGCTTTCCCTGTATCAGTCTGTGTACAGAGCTAACCGTCCATTACTGTACGTAGCAGGAGTCAGCAGGATTTTCAATTTCTTTGTTAATATTTTCTCTGGTTTTTGAAGTTCTGCATTAAATCATATAAACCTGTATATCGCAGAGCCTAGCTTCTCCCCCTTATACTGCATTTGGATAGGGCAGCATAAACCACCTGTGAGGTTTGCCTTCAATGCTTTAAAAGTACGTTAAAGGGATATTCCCATCTTAATACTTTCACTTCCGGCCTGGTCTGTGCCATCTCCTGATAATGGTGAGCTCAGAACCTCCATAAAAATGAATAGAGAGAGCACTGCCTACTCAGCAAGCTCTCTGTTCCCTTGGAGGAAGGTAATGACTGTGCTGGGGATATCTGTTTGTTCTCCACAAAGAAGATTCTTTACTGGAAGGCCGGGTTCACATGGCATTCAATGGCATGTACCTGTGCGTGCCGCTATTCGCCTTCTGGGGGAAATACGTGTTGGCCAGCGCGTACTTCCCACAGCGCTCCGGCCTGGACCCCATTCACCCTCCCTTTCCCCAGCTATGATTTCACGGGGCGTATTTCGGGTGCATTGCAGCGCAATTACGCCCTGAAGTACGCCGTGTGAACATACCCGAAGAGCAGTGACGCTGGAACTCTCTGCCAGAGGAACTGGTCATGGCGAAGTTACTAAATGAGGGGTCTGGAATAATAAAGCAAGTTATAATGACTAGGACTCTGGAGAAGGGTCGTTGATCCAGAGATTTTTTCTGATTGTCAGATTGGAGTCGGGAAGGAATTTTTCTCACTAATGTCATAGGGGGACACAGCACCTTGGGTATAGGCCCTTGCCTTAGGAGGCGGACACTAGGCGGACCAAATGTGTTGGGCCCGCCCCGGTGGCCTCTATCCCTGCTGCTAACGCCAGGCTAATCAGTTTTCAGCCTAGTGTCGGAGATGGAGGCTACATGCCGGGATACGGCTTCTTCATGTGGGGATTCCTCTGATTCTGACTCCAAGCCAGACAGAGATGATGGAATGGCAGCAGCAGTCCAATCCCATATCCGGGCTGTCAGATACTCCCTCCATGTTAAGGATGAGAATGTCTCAGCCTCCCAGCAGTTGGTCTCCTTTAAGTGCAGCAGGCGTCAGTCTTTGGTGTTCCCTTCACACCCCGAGTTGGAGGAGCTGATTGCCAGGGAGTGGAAACATCCTGACAGACGTTTGTTTCCTACCAGATGGCTTAATGCACTTTGTCCTTTCCCAGAGGAATCGGTGATAAAGTGGTTGGGGGTCCAATCTGTGGACACCCCGGTCACCCAGCTCTCAATCTATGGCCATCCCTGTCTCGGATGCAGCAGTCCTTGGTGACAGCACAGACAGGCGTCTTGATGGATTTTGTAAGTTCGCCTTTGAGGCGGCCAGTGCAGCCCTGCGACCTGCGTTTGCTTCTTCGTGGGTCAGCAAAGCTTGCATGGTCTGGTCTAAGCAGCTGCAGCAGGGGCTGTCAGCTGGAGCTTCCACACAGAAGTTGTTCGGTCTCGCGTCCCAGCTTTCAGGCACTTTGAGGTTCCTGTGTGACACTTCGTCCGAGTCAGCCCGCTTAGTGGCTAAAGCATCGGCCAATGCAGTGGCCATTCTGTGCTCCGTGTGGTTGAAATCTTGGTCTGCGGATGCAGCCTCCAAGAAGTTTATTAGTGGCGCTTCCGTTTTCTGGCAGTAAGCTGTTTGGGAAGCGTTTGGACAAGTTAATTTCAGAGGCCACGGGGGCTCGTAGCACGCTCCTCCCTCAGGGCCGGCCGGCACGGCATTCGCTTGAAAGGCGCGCCCATTTTCAGCCCTTTCGGAGCTTTTCATACAGGCCCGCAGCAGGGAAAGTCCCCCGTTCCATAGGGACTAAGCACCCCTCAACCAGACCAGCCTCGTCCTGGCGATCTCGCAGAATGCTCAAGGGTCCTCCCGCCAAGTCGCTCTTGGTTTAAGGGCTTGCCCCCACCCAAAAATGGGTATCGGGTGGGGGGTCGTCTTCTCCAGTTCTAGGAGATCTGGCAGGTACAGGTCGACGACGCCTGGGTTGGCGAGGTTATCGCTTCAGGATACAGGATTCACTTCGGTTCATCTCCCCCCCAACACGGTTTCTTCTTTCTCTTTCGCCCGCTGCTCGGTCGTCAGATTTTTTTCTGGCAATCCGCACCCTCCTCCAAGGAGTTATTGCACTGGTCCCCAACCCCGAGCGTTTTCTGGGTTTCTACTCAAATCTTTTTATGGTTCCCAAAAAAGACAGCTCAGTGAGGCCAGTATTGGATCTCAAGGAGCTCAACCAGTTCGTACAAGTTCCCGGTTTCCACATGGAGTCTCTCCGGTCTTTGATAGCCTCACTGGAGCAGAAAGAATTTCTGGCCGCCATAGACATCAGGGACGCGTATCTGCACATCCCTATTTTCCAGACCCACCAGCGGTTTCTGCGTTTCGTGGTAGGTTCGCAGCACTTTCCGTTCAGGGCTCTGCCGTTTGGCCTTGTAACGGCACCAAGGGTCTTCACAAAGATTCTGACCCCCCTGACGGCGATTCTTCACATCAGGGGTGTGACCGTCATCCCATATTTGGACGACCTTCTGGTGAAGTCTCCTTCCCGTCGTGCCTGTCTAGACAGCATCAGGATCACCCTAGACACCTTGGTGTGCTTCGGGTGGATAGTCAATTTCAAAAAGTCATCTCTGATCCCATCGCAGAGGATGGAGTTTCTGGGGATGATTCTCGACACTCAGGTGGCCAGAGTGTTTCTTCCACCAGGGAAGATCCAGCAACTACATTCAGACGTTTCCCTACTTCTGAGTCTCACCCCATATACCCTTTGCACTTGCATGTGGGTTCTTGGCAGGATGGTGGCTGCCTTCGAGGCTGTGGACTTTGCGCAGTTTCATTCTCGCCTTCTGCAGCGGGCTATCTGTCTCGGTGACACGGGTCTCCAATGACCCTAGACACAACGGTTCGTCTGCCACCCTGGGTGCGAGACCACCTGGGTTGGTGGCTAGTCTCCCCTGCGTTGCATCAGGGGAAGTCGTTTCTGTCCCCGCGATGGCTGATCATCACCATAGACGCCAGTACATCGGGGCAGTCTTTGGCGCCCGGACGACTCTGGGTTGCTGGTCCCGCAGGGAATCCGGTCTCCAGATCAACGTTCTGGAGCGCCGGGCTATTTTCCTAACGCTCTCACATTGGTCCCCGCTCATTCGAGGTCACCCGGTGTGGGTTCAGTCCGACAACACCACGGAAGTGGGCTACCTGAATCATCAAGGTGGCACCAGGAGCCGGGCAGCTTTCCAGGAAGCTGCGAAGATTCTTCACCGGGCAGAGCGGATAGTGTCGACTTTGTCAGTGGTTTTCATTCCTGGGGTGGAGAACTGGTTGGCCGACCATCTCATTTGAGCGACAGTCTATTCCGGGGAGTGGGCTCTTCTGCCGGAGGTTTTTCGCCTCCTTTGCCAGAAGTGGAGGACGCCAGATGTCGATTTGTTTGCGTCCCACCTCAACCACCAACTTCCGAGGTATGTCTCCAGGGCCAGGGATCCCCTGGCCCTAGCAGTAGATGCAATGGTCCTCCCTTGGAGTCAGTTCATTCTGACATACCCGTTTCCTCCTTGGCCTCTTCTTCCTCGAGTGCTCAAGTCCGAGAGTGTAGCCGCTATCATCGCCCCGGACTGGCCCCACAGGTCCTGGTACGTGGATCTTGTCGCTTTGCTGGCAGACTCTCCTTGGCCCCTTCCGTTGCGTCTAGATCTTCTCTCGCAGGGTCCCCTGTTCCACCCCACCTTTACCGCGGCTGCGTTTGACGGCGTGGCTGTTGAAACCGCGATATTGAAATCTCGAGGTTTATCGGATTCTGTTATCCAGTCAATGATTCAGGCCTGCAAGCATCAGTCCTCCCGGATCTATTGCCGTACCTGGAAGGCGTTTTTCACCTGTGCTGAGGCCCAGAAATTTCACCCCTGTCTTTCCTGCAGTCAGGCCTAGAGCTTGGGCTTGGCCTCTCCTCCTTGAGACGTCCGATTTCTCTCAATTCTGTTTCAGCGCAAGCTGGCCTCCCGCTCTCAGGTTAAAACCTTTTTGCAGGGGGTTGCGCATTCTGTCCCTCCGGTTCGTAGGCCTGTCGAACCATGGGATTTAAATCTTGTTTTGAAGGCCATGCAGTGTTCACCTTTTGAGCCACTGCAGGAAATTTCCCTACGTTTGCTTTCATGGAAGGTGGCCTTCCTGGTGGCCATTACCTGCATCCGCTGAGTGTCTGAACTGGCGGCTGTGTCATGCAAGTCCCCTTTCTTGGTTCTGCATAAAGACAAGGTTGTTTTGCGTCCTGTTTCTTCGTTTCTCCATAAGGTGGTGTCCTCGTTTCATATTAATGAGGACATGGTTCTGCCCTCTTTTTGTCCTTCACCCTCTCATCCGAGGGAGTGGGCGTTTCATTGTTTAGACATGGTCAGAGCCATTCGGATCTACATCTTTGTTACAGAATCCTTTAGGCGCTCTGAAGCCCTCTTCGTCATTCCGGAGGGCCCACGAAGGGGCCTGGCGGCCTCTAAGGCCACCATTGCCAGCTGGATCCGGTCTGCAATTTCGGAAGCCTATCGGTCTAGGGGGAGCCTCTTCTGTTTCGGGTCACTGCCCACTCCACATGAGCGGTTGGTGCCTCCTGGGCGGTCACCTGGGCTTCGGTCCATACCTTTTCTAAGTTCTACCAGATCCATACTTTGGCCTCGGCTGATGCAAGCCTCGGCTGTAACGTAGTTCAGGCAGCAGTGTGCTGATGCTTATCACTGCTGATGAGCTTTTTGGTTTTTACCATTTTTTTCCCCCCACCCTTGGGGTCTGTTTTTGGACATCCCAAGGTGCTGTGTCCCCCAATGACATTGGTGAGAAAATTGGATTTTTGTACTTGCCGTAAAATCCTTTTCTCGTCCGATTCATTGGGGAACACAGCTTCCGCCCTCGGATTTTCTCCATGGAATCGGTGTGCTCTTTTGTTCTTCCTCTTGACCACGGCTTTTGTACCAGCTGATCGGCCTGGCGTCAGCAGGAGGGATATAGGCCACCGGGGCGGGCCCAACGCGTCTGGTCCACCTAGTGTCCGCCTCCTAAGGCAAGGGCCTATACCCAAGGTGCTGTGTCCCCCAATGACGAGAAAAGGATTTTACAGTAAGTACAAAAATCCAATTTTTCCCTAAAATGACGACAATTGGCTTCTACCTCATGGGGTTTTTTGGCTTCCTCTGGATCAACACTTTAGCACATTAGGCTGAACTGGATGGATGTCTTCTTTTTTTTTTTTTCTTAGCCTTACAAATTATGTAACTATAAATGAAGGGCTCACCATGGCCATATACTATCCATGTAGAGAAGCCAGAGATCACAACTAAAGGTTGAAGTATAGGTAAGGCAGTCAACATTCTGGATCAAACATGGGGATCGCATAGACCTGTGCGGATATGGCTGGGATGGGTCCAATTCATTTCATTGGATCAGTGAAACCCTATTAAGTGACACACCATCATCCATCCTGTAATTATTTCCCATTGTTGTACACGATGTTTTCCAGACTCACACCTCACTGTTACACAAACCCTCATCTGATTTTCTTTTCTTTTTTTTGTTTTTTTCTTTTTAGACCAACGTAAAAAAACAAGCCTCTTCCTTTTTAAATTAAACTCTTTGCCATATTTTAAAAGTACTTTCTTGTAACTACTTCTGTCCTTTGATTTGTTTCCATTTTATTTTTGTTATCTTGCAGCATCTTTTATGCAAATTCTCCTTTCTTATAAATCTTGTAAGTAGGAATCTGTAGCTTCTCAATTGCAATCATCTGATTTCTCTCTCCAACTTCCTCATAACCGCTCGCATTCTGTTTCTTCCTAACATACTTGTGGTCTTGTTGCTTTTTCATCTCTCTGATTTATTTTTTTTTTCCCCCCTTTCTTTTGGTTTTCGTCATCATTCTATGTTGCACTGTGGGGAGAAATGTTTCATTCCTTCCGTTCTGTCAGCCTGAATGGGAATGATTGTTAGTACAGAGTCAAACAAACCTGTTTTCAATCTTCCCCATTCGGTTCATATCCATTAAGTCAAGGATTTTGCACTAACCAAGGTTCTTTTTATTTCGCATTCCTTTGGTTTATTCTTTCTGAATGTACGGTTTGGTATCTGTGCATGTATTTTTTTTTTCTTTCATTAGATATTTTAGTGTAGTTTGGTGTAACTTGCAGCAGCGGCTCATGGGGAAAAATTGCACAAAGATTTGTTAATGATCCCAGGGAGCATGTCCTCTGTGATGAAACCAGATTTATTTCTGTGCTATAGTTCTAAACTGCATGATCTGGTGTGCTAACAGGGAATGTGCAGAAAAAGCTCTGCCTAACTTCATGGAATTGAATCTTCATACATAAAAAGATGTTCATGGATGATTTTCCTTGTAGGTTTATCCTGATCTTCTTTGGAAGAGTACACTCCCCTAAAATAAACTGTAATGTAAATTCTTTAATTATAGGGTACAGTTGAGGACAGCACTCATGCCTGACTATGGTGGCTAATCTACCAAACCACCCAAATGCTCTAGGGATTATAGAGAAATAGCACTTAAATATGTTGAAAATAAATTCCCAAAAGGCGTAGCAGAAGCAGCAACGTTTCGGGCTATTAAGCCCTTCTTCAGGCTGTGGATGGTGTAGTTGCACAAGATGTAGAGTTGGTTACCAAAAATGACCTGGACTAGATGTGACCTGCTGGAAATGGTGCCCGAAGAACTCAATAGCCTGAAAAAAAACTTCTGTTATGCCTATACTATGATGGTGCTTTTGTGACATGAATTTCACCTTTATGTCCATACTGAAGTGCCAACTGTTTCTCCGGAATTTATAAATCATTTAGTTGCTGACTTTTTTTTTTTTTGTTTTCAATCAACAATAAATTTTATTGAAACTAACATCCAAAATATGCCAAATATGCAAAGAAAACAGACAGTAAGGATGACATTATAGAATAAAGAACAACACATCACCCGATGTCTGGGGCAACTTGAGGCAATCTAATATAATAAACTGAAAAGACTGTATAAAACAAATAGATAATAGCAATTGACTAGATTGTCTTTGGGAACAAAAGGCCAACAGCAGATACAAACTGAGAACATACAGTCTGACAATATAGTGATGAGATTCTGATTCAACCATACACCTAAATATTTAAGGCATATTTAACTAAAGGCCAATAACAAACAGTAAAGAGGAACATAAAAAATGGTATTAACATAGTCAACCGTGACGAGGAAGAAACTCATTAACCCAGGTGCTGTCACATATATATGATGATTAATCAGATAATCGGTCAACGGGGGGTTGTGGGGATGGGGGAGGCACACTCTGCTAATATTAGGAGGATGCTAAAGGGAAGATTTAAAGGGGGCATCATATGTCATGACAGGGTGAATATTAACTGTATCATGGGACTCCAACCATCTACCACAGATTTTGTTAAACTTAGGAGGACCGTTTCTGTGTTTATAAAGCCATTTCTTAATGGGAAGTGCCGCATTTGCCAATCATTCTGAGAAGGATGGGGATTTTCGAGAGAGACAGTTCCTGGCAATTACTTTTTTAGCAAAGTCTGTAGCTTCAATAAAGAAAATAAGCATAGCTTGACTCAAAGTTTTTGAAATCTGGAGTCAATAGACAAAGCTTAGGGCAGAGTGGTATCGGAGAACCCATAATGTAATTGAGAAATTTGACCACTTGACCCCAAAAACTGAGAACTCTGGGGCACGACCAAACCAGGTGATAAAAGGACCCTGGAGAAGAATGACATTTCGGGCACTCATCCTCATAATCAGGCCTGAATTTAGATAATTGACCCATGGAGTAGTAAGCACAGTGTATAATAAAAAAAAAGGTGTCTTACGTTCGTTATGGTTAGAGCAGACTAACGGAGGTGACGCCAACACTCTATCCCATTCATCATCATCCAGGGTTCCCAACATCACCCTCCCATATTTCCCGCTAAGAGAAGAGACAGAGTTAGCACGCAGTAATAACGAATAGAATGTGGAAATTATGGGCCAAATGTATGAAACTGTTGTGGTCTAAAACTCACTTTTTTCCCCCGTAGAAACCTATGGGGAGAAAAGTGAGTTTTAGACCAAAACCGTTTCATACATGTGGCCCTATATGTTTATTTGGAGGGGATAACATTATGGCCGGAAAAGGGAATTCTTGCAGAGAGGGGCCAGCGGGACCAAATTGAGTTTGAAAAGCACGTTTAGTCTGGTAATAGAAGTATATTCGAGAATTGCCCTGTACATAAATCCTTAGTAGCCAAATATGCTCACCACTAGAGGATATGTAAAAGGACTGGGTACCTAGATACTCGTTTCTGCATAGTAGTCAAAAGCATGCACTATATGCTAATCTCTTCATAAATTATACATTTTGCATGCAATTTTTTTTTTTTTGCTGCATAAGCTACAAACTGTGATGCTTGCCAGCATATCCTATTGTGTGTTTGTTTTTGCAGGATTCCAAGTGTCAATAAAGTTAGTAGACATCTATTGCTTTTTACCCCTTAAGGACCAAAATGTCTTTTGTCAGCAGGGTACAAATGAGTTGGCATGGGTGCCCTGTGCTGGGTGAAGCAGGGGCTCAAGGGTCTGACAGCCAGGCCCCTGTTGTAATGGTGAAGAGTGAACCGAGCTGTTTAACCCCTTAAATGCCACCGTGTACAATGACCATTGCATTTAAGTGGTTTGAAAGGGAGATGGTTCCCTCTCTGACCCCATTGGCATCCCTTTCTATTTGTTACCAGGTAGCTGATGGTTTTGTATGGTAGCCGGGGACCTATTGAAGGTTTCCAGGTCTGACGTCTGTGTATGCTTTGTAGGCCCTACCAGAGATGGGGTCCAGAAGGATGTCGGGCAGTGTTACACCGACATGTGCATTTCATTATTTACATAGTATGGTTGAAAAAAGACTTGTGTCCATCAAGTTCAACCAAGGGTGGGGAAAGAAGTGAATGAAGGGAAGGGGATAGGAAATTTTTAATCTTGGTTTTTCCCTACTGATGAAGACTTGGAACCAATAGGGCTTGGTCCCCACCGCACGGGTTTTCCGCCGGGCGGTTTTAAGGCTGCCGGCGGTCCAAAAACTTTGAACATGTTCATTCTTCCGCCCGGTTTTTGAGCAGACAATGAACATCTCAATGCGAGGGGGGAGAACAGCGGAGAAAAGCCGCCCCCAGTGGCCGTGTGCATGGATAATCCGACGTGCCCTTAATATTTTTTAGTTTTAGGTACTTATTGAAGCCTTTCGTGAAACCCTCAACTGTTCTTGCTGTGACCAGCATCTCAGGCAGGTTATTCCACAGATTACAGTTCTCATGGTGAAGAAGGCTTTTCTCCTCTGGAGGTTTAATCCTTTTTTTTCCTCTAGAGGAAGAGACCATCCTCTTGTCTTTTGAGGGGGTTTTACATGGAATAGCCTTTCACCATACTTTTTGTAGAGGCCATTTTATATACTATACTAAATTAATCCTGTCTCCCCGTAGCTGTCTTTTTCTCCAGGCTAAATAAGCTTAATTCTTCTAGCCTCTCCTCATAACTAAGATGCTCCATTCCCCTTATAAGTTTGGTTGCTCGTCTTCGCACTCTCTCTAGCTCCATTACATCCTTTCTATAAACTGAAGCTCAAAATTGAACAGCATATTCCAAGTGAGGCCACACCAATGCTTTATACAGCGGTAATATTACATCCCTGTCCCACGAGTCCATGCCTCTTTTAATACACACCAATATCTTGCTTGCCTTAGAGGCAGCTGATTGACTTTGCATGCTGTTCTGTAATCTATGATCTACAAGAACACCCAGATCTTTCTCAACAAGCGATTCTCTGTTTTTCACTCCCTAGGACATATGATGCCTGCAGATATCTGTACCCAGATGAAGAACTTTACATTTATCCATATTGAACCTCATTTGCCAAGTGGATGCCCAAACACTGTGTGTCCAGATCTGCTTGCAATTTATGGACATCTTCCATAGATTGCACTACAATACATAGCTTGGTGTCCTCTGCAAAAATAGAAATGGTACTATTAATCCCCTCCACTATATTAATAAATACATTGAATAAAAGAGGACCCAATACTGAGTCTTGGGGTCACCACTTATAACTGGAGACCATTATAAGTGGTGTAATGCATTGTGTTCTATCAGCAATTGAATGACTACAAGTTTAAGTCTCCTAGTGGGACTCAAAAATAATAATGATAAAAAAGTTAAAGACCAAAGTAAAAAATCTAAAGATTAAAAAAGAAATCCCCATTTTTCCAAAACAAAATATCTAGCGGTAATGAAAAGACTAAAACTTATACATAACTGGTATTACTGAAACCCTATCGCCCAAAACTACAAAATTATCATGTTATTTATCTTACATGGCAAACGGCTATAAAAAACAATGGCAAAATTGCATTTTTCACAAAAAAACATAATAGAAAGCGTCCAAAAAGTCTTAAGTACCCAAAAATTATATCAATAAAAACGAAATCATCCCACAAAAAACAAACCCTCATCCGGATCTGTCAACAGAAAAATAAATATGTTCTAGGTCTTGGAGACGCACAAACAAAAGCAAAAGTAAAAAAAAATCAAAAACTCTATCATTCTATTTCCGTAATGGTATGTTTGCCATATTGTGAATGGTGCAAATTTAAAATGGAATTGATGTTTGTTTTTTCCCAGTCCTCCCTGAAAGAGTTAGTAAAAGTTAGTCAAGTTATATGTACCTCAAAATGGTGCTACTAAAACATAAAACTCGTCTCGGGTAAAAAATAAGCCTTCAACAGAAAAATAAAAAAAATGCTTGGTCCTTAAGGGGTTAATAACCGGCTGTTTTCCCTCAATTCTGCCTGCATTTTCCCCAACAATAATTGATGACCTCTGGGTCACTGCAGTGGGGGTCCTCAACCTCAGATTGTGCTGTCTCCTGAAACTACCAGATTACCAGCACCTTGGTGTTTGTCTTTTGTCGAAATCATGGTAGAGTTTGACAGTAGAGGCTGCTAAGTAAGCAGATAGTTCTGTTTTCTTCATGCAGTCACTCTTCTTTGACTATTATTCGAATTAATCACAAATTCAGATGCCCATTAGGGTTAATTTGTTTGTCACCTTAGATTGTAAGTTAAATTTCTTTATGATTCTATGTTTATACTTGTTTAAATTACCGCTGTCTCATGGTTTTTGGGACCTCATCAAATTTCTGTGTCTCGGGAGCTCGCGCTGATTAGCACGTACTCCCGTGGAGTGGGGGGCAGCCCGTGGGCCATATAGACATGCATTACATAGACATGTCACTTATCTCCCCGCGAGTACAATACGAGCGGGGGGGAGGAGGCGTAATCCAAATACGCTGCGAAATGCACGCCAACATTATGCCGTGTGAACATACCCTTAGACTTCAAATGTATTGACTTAGATGATTGTATGGTGAGTGTGCAGTGTCTACATACATACGATTATTATTTATTTTAGAGCGCGCTGTACAATCGGGTTGCATACATAACATACGTCAAACAAGTACAAAGGTGACAAATTAATAACAACTGGTATAGAAGGAGAGAGGTCCCTGCCCGTGAGGGCTTATAGCTACAAGGAAGGTGGGAAGAGACAGAAGGTGAGGGGCAGACATTATCCATGTAGGTGCTACTGCACCAGGGTCTCTCATTTCTATAGTGGGAGGGATGTTTCGGCATGGCACCTCTGTTCTTGGTGCTGTGCAAAGAATTAAAGGGGTTTTCCAAGACTTTTAAAAACCTCCCAACCACTTCCCACTGTACTAAAATAGATCACCTATATTTACATCACTACACCATCTCTCCAGTGTGCCCCCCGGTTGCTCACTGATGACATCACATTCATAGATCAGATGACGCTAGAGCCAATAACTGACCTCTGTGGTCACATGTAAAGCAAGTGACCACAGGTCAGTAATTGGGTACAGCATCATGTGATCCATGAAACTGATGTCATCAGTGAGCGTCCGGGACACTGGAAGCACTGGAACGACGGTGATTGGAGATGTAAGTCTGGATAAATTTTCTATTTTAGCACAGAGGTTTTCCAAGACGTTTAAACCCTCCCTTTCTCATCACAAAAAAATCTCTTGAAAGGGGTTGTCCTACCATGAAATGTCAGATCTGTTGATTTAATTGAACAACGATTGTCAATGATGTTAATTACCTAGTGTGGCGCCACCTGCAGTTCGGAGAGTATAGCAGTGTGCATGTCCACCTAAGGCGATGTTCACACGGCTTAAAATGGGCCGTATTTCGCTCCGTAATTACGCGCCGAAGTGCGCAAATTACGGGCTGAAAACGGCCCATTCATTACGGTAATCCACAGTTCTCATAGAGAACTATGGATTACGTCTCCTCTCCCTGCTGGGCGAATACGCCGCGGGAGGAGATAAGTGACATGTGAATTACCAGCGGCGTAAAGGCGCCGCTGGTAATGCAAGTCAATGGGCCGGCGAAGTGCTCACTCCCCCGCTCCCGCCCCGCCCCCATCCACACGGCGTAATTGCGGGGTGTAATTACGCCCCGCAGTTAAGCCTTGTGAACATAGCCTAATGAGCGGAGTGCTGATGGACACACATGCTCAGTTACGTGCTGTGCAGAAATCCTCTGACTGCAGAGCAGCCAATAGAAATGGCTTTCTGTCAAGGAAGGAGCAGAGCCTCTGCTGTAGCATGATAGCTGAGAAGACGACTGCTGCAGGAAAGTAGGAAAGAAATCTGTTGTCTTTTGGCAGTAGAGGACGGGTATTGATGCTGACTATAGGCCAAATCCCTGGTTCGCTACAGCACTAAGTGGGACACAAGGAAACAAAGATCAAAATTATTTTCTTTAATTACTGGAACATGGCTATTATCCACTAACAACATGAAACAAATCATGGGTTAACATTGGAGCTGCCTTCCAAGACACTTTACTTGTTGCAGGGGCAAGCCGTGACCAGCCAGACATTAGGTATTACCACGTGACAGCCCTTTGAGGGTCTGTCCATGTAATACATAAACAGCCTGGGTCTAACAGAGCTACTGCTAATCTGGTCATAGAGGTGATCCACTTTTTACTACAGAAGACTGGGTCCACACCTGTGTTATCACCAGCTTTCTGTTCTGTCATAGGAATGGGAAAAATGGCAATCATCAGATTCGTTTGGCTATGTTCACACAGCTTACTTTGGGACGGATTTCAGTCCATAATTCGCGCCGTCCCAGTCACTACGGTAATCCACAGTTCTCATGGAGAACTATGGATTCAGTCTCCTCTCCCCGCTCGCGAAATACGGGGAGAAAGTGACATGTCAAATATTAACGGCGATATTCGCCCCCGCTGCCGAACACACGGCGTAATTGCGGGCAAAATCCGTCCCACAATTACGCCGTGAATAAGCCGTGTGAACTCGGGCTTACATGACGAACCCTAATGGCTTTTGATGAACCCCGTTCACTACACAGGAGTTTGTCGCAGTGTCTGTCATTTGAATGGGGAAAAATAAGAGCTGCATGCCACAATTTTTTTTCAGAATTTCTGCTAAATCTGCAGCAGAGGCTCCAAACACAAATGTGAACTGGGCCGTATTCTTTGTCAGACTGAACACAGGCAGGTCAGCTCCAACATCTCGCCATGGGGGACCCAGGTGCAGTGGTTGCACACTGGAACGTCTATCTGTGTACATGATGTGCCCATAGTGTGCTGTTTAGGTTGGATACTATTCAACTATTTGTCTGTTGTTCTGTTGGCCTAGAGATAAACCTTAGAAGGAAGCTGGTAAATCGTAGCTGGCCAAACATCCAGTCTGGGATCTGTTTGTGAGTGAATACTAATCAAGAGAGTAGTCTTCTCATACTGGCTTTTTGTCATTCTGTTAAATCTTTGTGTCCTTATTTCCCATGGGCCTAAGCGTATACTTGATGTAGTAACAGTTCATCAAACACTCTCTCCTTATTTTCTACAGCAATAGCAACCCAGGCCACTGTCGAACTGCGGCGCAAAGGTTCCCAGTTGTCCACAGACACTATGGGGTCAAGCACAGTGTTTGATGCAAATGAATTCCCAGAAAATTATGAGGCAGGACGGGCAGAAGCTTGCGGCACCTTATGCAGGATTTTCTGCAGCAAGAAGACTGGGGAGGAAATCTTATCGGCCTATCTGTCCAGGTAATGCGTGAGCTACCAGGGTGTCATCCCCCTTGCTTTACTTACTAGCAGGCAGGTGATTACCTCGAGGATAGAAGAATCTTTTTCTGTAAGGCTATGTTCACACGGCTTATTTTGGGACGGATTTCGTTTCGTATTGTGCGCCGTACTGCGCGAATTACGGGTGAAATACGTCCCAGTCATTACGGTAATCCACAGTAATCATAGAGAACTATGGATTCCGTCACCTCTCCCGCTGGTGAAATACGGTGAGCGGGGAGAAAGTGACACGTCAGTTATTCACGGCGGGTTACGTGCCGTGGATAATGAATGTCTATGGGGCCGGTGAGCTGCTGCTGCCCCCGTACGCACGGCGTAATTGCTGAGTGAAATCCGTCCCGCAATTACGGCGTGAATAAGCCATGTGAATATAGCCTAACCGTATGTTTCTGGACCATGAGAAAGGGATTTACGAAGACGGATGTGGTATTCGCTGCAGAGTATGGTATAGCCACATGCCACGAAGCTGGCGCATACATCGCTTGATCAATTAATGCATGCCTGCCACCCCCCAGTGTCCATCTGAAAACTTTTCTTTGATATGTGTTACTTGCACTATTTCTAGTACAGAGCAGCCATAGGTGCAGTTTTTCATTTTAGCAGGTGTCACAGACAGAAAAAATGGTTTTAGTAAGATTTTGAAAAAGACAAAATACAGCAGTGCCAACTGGTACTAAAACCTACACCAACATTAACTGCCTGAAACCTTTCACTTGCATTACTGCTCGCTTTTCTACAAGCTGTGTATAACCAGCTACCATGTCAAGGTAATATAAAGTGGATCCCTAATTAAAGATTTGTCTCTGTGTGGCCAAAGCTTATGTACTTTCAGAGCAACAGGCTCCAACTTACACTGATTATAAGGATGGGTGCAAAGGGACCCGTCTAATGAGGTTACCTTGATGTGATAGATGGTTATACACAACTTAATCAATTTGTGCACTAAAAATCTTTATTTTATACTGGTAGAAAAGCTAGCAGTTCCGCAATTGAAATGTATAAATTGATTGTTGGTACAGGTTGTAGTGACAGCCAGCGCTGCTGTGTCTTGTAGGGAATCTGTAACAGAGCCACAATGGCTTACACCAGTTTGTATGCCAATTGTAATAATGGATGTGCTGGTTGTGTTAACTTTTGAGCCACAATAAATATTGCAAATCTTGGTTTCTGGAATAGATTGTGCCTTTGTGCTATGTGACCACCATCCCATTGAAAAACTTGCCCTTAATCCGAAATGGCAGCTTTCAATAAGACGGCTATGTTCCGTATGCAGCCTTAAAAGGGTTGTCTCACTACAAGGATTTATTTTTATGTTAAAGATCTTGCAAAAACAAGTCACTTTGTAATATGTGCCGATTAACAGTGTCCTACCCATTCCTAGATATCTCCTCTTCTACGGGCTGCATCAGCTCCTCAGGTCGCTATAGCTACAGACCTGGCTTCTACTGCAGCCTAGTAGAACCAGTAAACACTCCTGAATTCAAAATGAAACCAAGAAAACAGGACTGAGGTAAGATGAATCAATGTAGTGAGACAACCCCTTTAAAGATGGGCCCACTCATCCATTACTTGCTGGGATATTCAGATATGTTGTTTTCCCTTTCGTTTCTGGAATAAAAGTGTGTCCTGGATCTGTTCACTTGCCCGATTTGTATTTAGGTGTGTGTGTACACAGTACACATACTGAGGATATTTGAATAAGTGCAGCTACTCACCCCATTGACAAAAATGGTTACACTCCGTTGTCAAACTATTTATTATAAGGCTATGTTCACACGGCTTAACTGCGGGACGTAATTACGCCCCGCAATTACGCCGTGTGGACGGGGGCGGAGCGGGGGGGCCGGCACCTCGCCGGCCCATTGACTTGCATTACCAGCGGCATGTATACGCAGCTAGTAATTCACATGTCACTTATCTCCCCGGCCGGCGGATTCGCCGAGCAGGGATAGGAGACGTAATCCATAGTTCTCTATGAGAACTGTGGATTACCGTAATGAATGGGCCGTTTTCAGCCCGTAATTTGCGCACTTCGGCGCGTAATTACAGACCGAAATACGGCCCATTTTAAGCCGTGTGAACATGGCCTAAGGAGAAATAACAGAGGAATGACAAAGCGGTGCCCAAAAAGAAGGTGCTCCAGCAAAGTTCTGAGGAATGCTAGAATTTACGAACAGATGCATGCATCCAATACACAAAGCACAATACAAAAGTGCACCTTAAAACCAATCAAAACTGGCATGCGTCTCAGTTGACACAATATGAGACACTATATGACACAATGAGACTTTGTTTCTTCCACCTGATTAGTTTTTTGTTTTTCCATTTTGGTTCTTTATTTTTCAGGTTTTACATGGTTCTGGTCCAAGGTTTACAGATAGGAGAATTCATTTGCCATCCGGTCCTTGCCAGCATAATCCTGAACTCTCCTCCCCTCTTTTGCTGTGACTTGAAAGGGATTGATGTTGTGGTTCCTTACTTTATTTCTGCGCTGGAAATTATTTTACCAGACAGGTAAGTTCTCATCCTTTAACCCTTTAACACCTCCAAAGAAAAAAAATATTACTCTTCATTTTTCTCCTCCTCACCGTCCAAAAGCCATAACGTTTTTATTTTTCCACCTACATAGACATATGAGGGCTTTTATTTTGCGGGACAAGATGTACTTTCCAGTGGTGGTGTCATATTAACATAGCATATACTGCGAAACCGCAAGAAAATTCTAAGTGGAGCAGAATGTGAAAAAAAATTTACTTGCGCCATGTTTTGCGGGAGTTTTGTTTTTGCGGCGTTCAATCTTCGGTAAAAATGATGTGTTATCTGTATTCTACAGGTTGATACGTATCCAGCAATACCAAACATGTAGGGTGTCCGTTATGTTTTGACGGCGTTAAAAAAAATAATTCCAAACATTGTCTATATTTAAAATTTGCGCCGGGGCGCCATTTTGTGCGACCAATACCTTTTTTGCATGAACACCTACGGACGTCAGTGAGGGCGCATTTTTTGCGGGCTGAGGCTTACTTTTTATTGCTAGCAGTTTGGAATGCATGTGACTTTTATTCCAATTTTTATAGGACATGACCAAAAAAAAAAGCAATTTTGGCATTTGGAATTTTTTTTCTTCTACGGTGTTCAGTGTGCTGGATAAATGATGTTATATTTTTATAGAACAGACTTTTTCGGACGTGGCAATAACAAATATGTGTAACTTTATTAATTTAATTTTTTTTTATTTTTTTTATTTATAAAATGGCGAAAGGGGGGTGATTTGAAATTTTAATACTTTTTTTTTTTTTTTTTTTTTTTTTTTTTTTTTTATAACTTTAACATTCAGTCCCCACTAGGAGATGCGATCGTTAATACAGACAAGGCATTAGGCTGTACCAAGATGGCGTTTTCCCCACTTCTTGCCATGGCAGCAATGGAGGCCTTCAGAAGGCTTTCCGCTGCCATGTCCAGGCATCGGATCCCCGCAGTTATGCTGTGGGGACTCTGATCAGAGTGAAGAACAGTGCGCAGCACCGGTTTTCATTCATTTAGATGCCGCGGCGTCTAAAGGGTTAAACAGCGTGGGCGGGCGATCCTGTTACACAACTCCTTAACGCCACCAGGACGTACCCATACGTCCAGGTGTGTTAAAGGGTTAATGTAAAGCACTTTAAAATGGAGCTGTTGGAGAGGACCTCTCGTGTCACCCAAAAAGTGAAGCCGCCAGCGTACCTCAGCATCTCCAAAGAAAGCTCCTGCCGGGGCTAGAAAATTGGACTTTTGAGTTCTTTGGACTGAACGATGACCCATCGCAATGTTGCTAAGTACCCCTTATTTATATATGTATGATAATGTAGACTAATTGATGCTTTTAAAAGGAGTTTATAATAAAAGCTTGTGAAGTTTTAAGAAGCAGCCCATTTATACACTATTGGATTGCCGCCAGCATACCTTCATTCTTCTACGCCCCCTGACCACAGGGTATTTTTTGCTTTTGTCTTTGTGTCTGTCCTCACCCATAATCAGCTCCGTTTCCACAGCTATTAGCTAGTTGATTATTAAATTGAAAACTTGGTGGTCTCCAGTGTCAAAGGGGCGTGCACCTGAGTTGCTTTATTTCTAACCAGTTAGGGTGGACAATATTGGAGAAGTTTCAGCTGTGTTTTTGTCAGATTTGCACCAGATCAAGCCTTTGGGAGAAGGCTGTGCCCAAGAGATCCAGGTTTGCCCATCAATACGATAAATTATAAAATATAATTGAAGTCCAAAGGGTTATAATTCTTGCCTGTATTTAGAGCTAGTTCTTGTTTTCTTCCCTTGCTGCTGCAGACTGCTTGAGGTTATGCAAAACACAGAAATGAACCAGCAGCACTCTGCAGACACCAAGAGACTGATCAACACTGGATATATGACTTATTTCAAAGTGCACTTCTGCTACATCTAGTGTATATAAAAATCTCTTGGTGCACATTGCTGATCAAAACTGTAAGGGCCTATCCACCAGTAGCAAGGTGGCCGAGTATAGATGGGGACCTGCTCTAAACAATCTCGCCTCTCTTGTGCTTCCAGTCCTCCATACTGTTTGGGCCGTGAGTGTCCCAATTATACTCTGTTATGAGTAAAAACACACCAGTGAATGGGTGGAGTGCACAGTGGGTGAAGTGAGCTTGTGACGGCAGTCTTTGCCAAAGAACTACAGCAGCAGAGCCTCTGGCTGCCAGACCTACTCGCTTTCACCTCTATCACTGGGCATTAACATTCCTGCTGTTAATTGAGTCATCTATTTGCATATTGGCTGTAGAAATGAACAGGCCTGATGATCAATAAAGAGAACCTGTCACATAGATTATGCCCCCCTTGCTGAGGGCAGCACAAGCTAGTGACAGACATGCTGTTTCCAGCGCTGTGTCCCTTATTCTGTAAGATGCTGTAGTTTTAGAGCATTTAATGCTCAAATCTGCAGTTTTCAGCCAGAAGAGTCATTCAAAGAGTCATTTTTTCAAACCCCGCCTACCTGCGGCTAGCCACGCCCACCTCAACTGATAAACCTATTACTTTGAATAGGTAGAAACATGTGAATAACTGTCAGTAGGTGGGGCTAGCCTTTGGTGGGCGGGGCTAACAATTTGAGGGGTAAATAAGATTTGAGGGGTAAATGCTCTAAAACTACAGCATCTTACAGAATAAGGGACACAGCGCTGGAAACAGCATGTCTGACACTAGCTTGTGCTACCCTCAGCAAGGGGGGCATAACCTATGTGACAGGTTCTCTTTAAGCAAAGGTGCATGCAGGAAAAAGAATGTTCTGCTATCGGGGCATAATTGAATAAAGATTTGGTTCTAGGTTTACTTTTATGGTGACATGCCAGGCCCTCTTAAAAGTCAAGTACAGTGCCCCCTTCCTGATTTCTTAATCTTTTGGATGTTTGTCACACTTGAATGTTTCAGATCACCAAACAAATGCAAATATTAGACCAACATAACACAGGTGAACACAAAATGCAGTTTTTAAATGAAGGTCTTTTATTATTAGGGGAAAAAGTAATCAAAACCTACAGGCCTAAGTGAAAAAAAAAATGCCCCTAAACCTTATAACTCGTTGGGGCACCCTTAGCGGCAACAACTGCAAAGCGTTTGCGATAACTGTCAGTGAGTCTCTTACAATGCTGTGGAGGAATTTTGGCCACTCATCTCTGGAGAATTGTTGTACTTCACTCACATTGGAGGGTTCAGAGCATGAATCGCTTTTTTAAGGTCCTGCCACAGCATCTCAATTGGATTAAGGTCAGGACTTTGACCTGGCCATTCCAAAATCTTCATTTGTTGTTCTTAAGCCATTCAGAGGTGGACTTGCTGGTGTTTCGGATCATTGTTCTGCTGCATAACCCAAGTGCGTTTCAGCTTGAGGTCATGAACAGATGGCCTGACCTTCTCCTTCAGGATTTGTTGGCAGACAGCAGAATTTATGGTTCCATTTCTCAAAGCAAGTCTTCCAGGTCCTGAAGCAGCAAAACAGCCCCAGACCATCACACTACCACCACCATCTGTTAATGTTGGTATGATGTACCTTTTCTGAAATGCTGTGTTTCTTCTATGCCAGATGTAATGGGGCTTACACCTTCCAAAAAGTTCAACCTTCATCTCATCAGTCCATAGATTCTTCCAAAAGTCTTGGGCAGCATCATGATGCTTTTCTGGCAAAACTGAAACAAGCCTTTCTTTTCTTTTTGCTCAGCAGTGGTTTTCCTCATGGAGCTTGGTCACACGGCCATTTTTCACAGTCTTTTTCTTATGGTGGAGTCTTGAACACTGACCTTAACTGCAGCAAGTGAGGCAGTGTCTCTGCGCTCTTGGGGTAGTTTTAGATGACCAGCCACTCATGGGAAGGTTCACCACACTTCAATGTTTTCCCATTTGTGGATAATGGATCTCACTGTGGTTCCCAAAGCTTTAGAGGTGACTTTATAACCTTTTCCAGACTGATAGATCTCAATTACTTTGTTTCTCATTTATTCCTTAATTTCTTTGGATCTACCCTTGATGTCTAGTTTCTCAGAATCTTTTGGTCTACTTCACTTTGTCAGGCAGGTCCTATTTAAGTGCTTCCTTGCTTGAGAACATGTGTGGAACAGTAATCAGGCTTGGTTGAGGCTAGGGAAATTGAGCTCCGCCTCCCAAAGATGTGAGAAAATGCAATTTTTGTTTTAAGGGGTGTGGGGTCAATTTCTCACACAGGGCATTGTAGGTTTTATTACTTTTTCCCTTAATAAAGACCTTCATTTAAAAACTGCAGTTTCCTTGTGTTGTGTTGGTCTAATGTTTAAATTTGTTTGTTGTTAGGAAACATCCAAAAGACTAAGAAATCAGGAAGGGGGGCAAATACTTTTTCACACCACTGATTAGATCTGGAGGCACAGCATGTGACATACAGCACTCAACATATTTCTGGATGTTTTCAGCTTGTAATGGCTGCTAACATGGAACAGCAGATTGCAGTTGCCCTTGCTTATGGTTTTCACAAGACTATATCCATGACACTAAGGGCCACATGTATGAAAGCTGTCTAGGTCTAAATCTCCATTTGTTTCCCATAGAAACCAATCAGAGCGCCCCTCTCATTTTTCCAGAGCACTATATGAAATGAAAGGGGCGCTCTGGTTGCTATGGGCAACACAGTGAGTTTTATACCTAGACAGTTTTCATACATGTGGCCCTAAATGTAGCCAGGGCGGTCAAAATACAAATTTACATTTAAGTAGTTTCTATTTTCAAGTTCTTGAAATGTGCTGAAATAAATCAACAATTTTGTTGCAAACCTCTTACACCTAAAGCAATTTACTAATGCAGCAAACAGGATTTCTGTTACTTAAAGGGGTGCTTCCACAAAGTCGGTCCCTGCCAACAGGTCGTAGCTAGCTACGAGCCAACAGCTTCCGTGAATGAGGAGACAGCTGCGCTTGCGTAACACTCTCAATTCATGTCTATCTAACCACATTCACTTGGCTATATTTGGAATCTCCATAGAACTCATTAGGGGAGAGCTGCCTAAGCTCAGCCACCTCCTCATTCACTGAGGCCGGCTTGTAGCTAGCTGACCTGTTGGCAGGTAGTGACTTCGTGTGAACACCCCTTTAAATATTAATGGCATGCTATTGGGATAAGCTACCAAGGTTTGATTGGTGGTCCTCTGCCATGGTATCCAGGTATTGCCAGTTTTTTTCCTTTGTCCTAGAAACAGCAGCTCTTCTGCTAGATCATCTGAGCCTGATACTTCAGCTCAGTACCATTTAATTGAATGGAATAAACCTGTAGTACAACACTATACCAATGTAACGCTCTGCTTGAGTGCCAAAGCCACTTATGCTTATCGGCAGCAGTATAAGGATAGGCAATCTATAGAAGTCCCAGAAGACTTTCCCAAAGTAGAGTTTCATGACAAATCCTAAAACTCTGAGCGTGGAAACATCAAGCCGTTATGTGGAGTGCTCAACTGATTACGTATGTACATATGTGTTCGATAGATGTCATATGATCCACCCATAAGAGAATAAAGCCATTATGGCCTATGTCGCCCAAAAACAAAAGGACTTGGGAGTCGAAATCCAGCTACCTGATTCCTGTCTCACCATTGCCATTTGTCAGCAGCCACCATACACCTGGGTAGTCGGTCAGTTCCAACAAAATTGGTGGGTTTGGGCAGCCTTTATCTGCCAGAAACAGGACTGCACTTGCACAGCCACCTCTCCATTGATGATATTATCATGAAGTAGAGCAAATGATGATCTTCTGCAGGTACCACAGGGTGTATAAAGGTTGGATTTAAAGTGCAGGCTATCTAACCTAGTGGACAGACCTGACTGTTCACGCTTTCAGTTGCATGTTCATAACTGTGTGTGTTTTATTATAGGGAGCTATCCAAGTTCAAGACCTATGTAAACCCTACCGAGCTTAGAAGGTCCAGCATCCACATCCTGCTGTCACTGCTGCCTCTGCCGCACCATTTTGGGATTGTGAAGTCAGAGGTAGTCATTTAGTGTTGGGTGCTCCATTCGATCTTTAGCTTGATTTTGAGGTCACATTGTTTTTGTTACTTTAACGTTTTGCCTTCTGTCTACAGGTCTTGTTGGAAGGAAAGTTTAGCAATGATGACACTAGCAGTGACAAGCCGGTTACTTTCCTGTCACTGAAACTGAGACTTGTTAATATCCTACTTGGAGCGTTACAGACAGAGACTGATCCCAACAACACTCAGATGATTCTAGGTAGAGTTTTTCCTAGACCTTTTAGTTCTTCTACAGTTCTTCCATACATTGTCCATGAAGCATGTTTTAGCACTCTGGTGGGAAGCATTAGCAGAATTCAGAGTGCTACTGGAAATGTTCAATTTTTATTTTATTTCAGCTGAAAAGTGTATTTAAATGGGATGTATACAAAAAATTAGAGAGCGCGCAGCAAATGGGTTAACAAAACCTGTACACAACACTTAGCCACCAGTGATCCTGCAAAGAAGCTCCAGTAATTGCATCAGTCTCTATTTACAAGCAGTCGGCCCTTGACCACTGTACCCAATCGGTGGTCACATGCCATACTATTGGCATCATTGCTCAGAAAGCCATGTACCAATGGTACAGCATGTTACTGCTGAGGCCAACAATTGGCTGCAGCAGCCAGGGGCCAGCTGCTTGTATAGAAGCTGTAATCTCAACAGTTGCTTTCCATACTCTTGGCATTACTGATTAGACATGGGACTGATTCATGTAGTATGGCAGGTTACCATTGAGGCTGCCGATTGACTGCAGTGGTCAGGTGACCACTGAGGTGACCAAAGCTTTAAAGCACAAGGTTTTTTTTTAATTATTATTTCATCCCATTCTCTATAATACATATTTTTTAGTATTATTGTATGTGTGTGTGTGTATTTATGCTGTTAACCTAAACCACCTTTTGTACCCTTTGTGTCCAGTATATACTTTTTAAATAGTCTCCCAAAAAATCGGAATCTAGCAAGAGAACAAAGAGTGACTTTTAATCACTATATTTACTATTTTGCCATAGGCAAACTTAAACTCTGAGTTCTCAATCTGTAAAGCACTAAAACGTAACTTTTATTACCGGTATGTATAACACTTAACCTCTATACACACTATTTAAAAACCTGATTTCTAACCTCTCAATTTATCCATTTCTAATTGTGAAGGAATAACTCCTTTTCTATTAAGTCTGGTGGGACACCACCTATTAACAGGGGAACCTTATATATACAGTGATTTACTTACTCCATTAAGGGATCCAAAACATCCTACTTGGGCAGTCATCCCTAATCCGATGGACATAAAACATATAAGGTTTCCTTGTGAGACCCTCTGCAGCGGGTGACACTTGTAGAAAAAGGTGAGAAATCACAAATTAAAATGTCATGCCTGACCTCCCCAACATGTTTCACCAGCTAACTGGCTTCATCAGGGGATAGAGGTCCGGACCTTTATGGTCTATGGTCTAACAATGGGTCTGAGGATCTCATCCTGCTAGCACATGGAGGGCTATGCGGCCCTACAAAGTTATGCCTCCCCACACCATTACTGACCCACTGCCAAACCGGTCATGCTGGAAAATGTTGCAGGCAGCAGAATGTTCTCCACAGCGTCTTCAGACTCGCTATGGTCACAAGTGCTCAGTATAAACCTGCTCTCATCTGTGAAGACCACAGAGCGACAATGTTGAATCTGCCAATTTTGGTTTTCTCTGCCAATCATGTGGACGTCTGCTTCATACCACCCCCATGGAGTCTGTTTCTGACCATTTGAGCAGACACATGGATATTACTGGCCTGCTGAAGGTAATTTTGAAGGGCTCTGGCACTGCTCCTCCTGTTCTTCCTAGCACAATGGAGGAGGTAGCAGTCCTGCTGCTGAGTTTTTGCCCTCCTGCCACCCCCTCTGATGTACTGGCCTGTCTCCTGGTATCTGCTCCATGCTCTGGACACTGTGCTGACAGACACAGCTAACCTTCTTGCCACAACCCACATTGATGTGCCATCTTGGATGAGCTGCACTACCTGAGCAACTTCGGTGGGTTGTAAACACCGCCTCTTGCAGCCTCTAGGGGTGAGAGTAATGACAAAATACAAAAGTAACCAAAAAAACAGCAAAAAGGATGAAAAGTGAGAAATTGCCTGTGGTCACCACCTGCAGAACCACTACTTTTATAGGTGTTGTCTTGCTGATTGCCTATCCTTTGTCTGTTCCATTTGCACATCAGCAGCAGAAATTGATTCACAATCAGTGTTGATTCATAACTGGACAGGTTGATTTCACAGATGTGTGATTGACTTGGAGTTACATTGTGTGTTTAAGTGTTCCTTTTATTTTTTTGAGCACTGTAATATACTGTCCTGCTATACTGTCCTTACATAGAAGAGTAGACATGTCCTTGTACTATGCTGCCCTAATATAGGAGAGCACGCCTGTCCTCCTGCTATACAGTCTTTACATAGAAGTGTAGACCTGTCCTTGTACTATGCTGCCCTAATATAGGAGAGCAGACCTGTCCCCATACTATACTGTGCTAACACAGGAGGGCTGACCTGTCCTCCTACTATACTGTCTTACCTACTATACTATGCTGCCCTTATATAGGAGAGTGTACCTGTCTCCTTACTAAACTGTCTTTACTTAGTAGAGCCGACCTGTCCTCATACTATATTGCTCTAACATAAGAGAGCGCACCTGTCATACTATACTTTCCTTTCGTAGGAAAGCGCACCTATCCTTCTACTATACTGTCCTTATGTAGGAGAGTACACCTATCCTACTACTATACTGTCCTTATGTAGGAGGGCACACCTGTCCTTCTACTATACTGTCCTTATGTAGGAGGGCACACCTGTCCTTCTCTAATGTCCTTATTAGGAGGGCACACTGTGTCCTGTATACTGTCCTTAGGTAGGAGAGCACACCTGTCCTCCTACTATACTGTCCTTATGTAGGAGGGCACACCTGTCCTCCTACTATACTGTCCTTAGGTAGGAGAGCGCATCTCTCCTACTATACTGTCCTTATGTAGGAGAGCACACTGTCTCCTTAATGTCCTTATGTAGAGGCACACTGTCCTACTGCTATACTGTCCTTATGTAGGAGAGTACACCTGACCTCCTACTATACTGTCCTTAGGTAGGAGGGCCCACCTGTCCTCCTGCTATACTGTCCTTAGGTAGGAGAGCACACCTGTCCTCCTACTATACTGTCCTTATGTAGGAGGGCACACCTGTCCTCCTGCTATACTGTCCTTATGTAGGAGGGCACACCGGTCCTCCTGCTATACTGTCCTTATGTAGGAGGGCACACCTGTCCTCCTGCTATACTGTCCTTATGTAGGAGAGCACACCTGTCCTCCTGCTATACTGTCCTTATGTAGGAGAGCACACCTGTCCTCCTGCTATACTGTCCTTAGGTAGGCGAGCGCATCTCTCCTACTATAGTGTCCTTGGGTAGGAGAGCGCATCTCTCCTACTATACTGTCCTTGGGTAGGAGAGCGCATCTCTCCTACTATAGTGTCCTTGGGTAGGAGAGTGCATCTCTCCTACTACACTGTCCTTGGGTAGGAGAGCGCATCTCTCCTACTATACTTGCTTGAGAATGACTCCATGGAGGAGTTGAAACGTTGCTTGTATGGACTTAGGTGATTAAATCACTTTTTTTTTTTACATATTTTGGTGGTGCTGCTTTCTTTATTTTTTGGATTTTGGAGGGTTTTGGATCATACCTTTTGAGCTTCGCACACCTCTGTTCGATTTTGTTGCAGTGCTGTATCCTTGTCTTTTTTCTTTTTGTTCTTATGTAGGAGGGGCACACCTGTCCTTCTACTATATTGTCCTTATGTAGGAGTGCACACCTGTCCCCCTACTATACTGTCCTTGGGTAGAAGAGCGCATCTCTCCTACTATACTGTCCTTGGGTAGGAGAGCGCATCTCTCCTACTATACTGTCCTTGGGTAGGAGAGCGCACCTGTCCTACTATTATACTGTCCTTGGGTAGGAGAGCGCACCTGTCCTACTATTATACTGTCCATACATATTAGAGTGGACCTGTCCCCATACTATGCTGCTCTTACATGGGACAGCAGTCTTGTTCTCATACTAGTACAATAAACGATTCATGCAGCTTTTTTCATTACTTCTATTCTTTCAGTATTTACTAAACTTCAACAATGCAGTTCCTGATTTCAGAGATGAATATAATCAGGATAAACCTGGCTTTGCTTTTAGTCCATGCTTTCAATGGTTTTTCAGCAGTTAAATCATTCCTTAACCCCTTAAGGACCCAGCCAGTTTTGGCCTTCCTGACACAGCCCTATTTTTGAAATCTGGCATGTCACTTTATGTGAGAATAACTTTTTGACACTTTTACCTATCCATGTGATTCTGAGATTGTTTTCTCGTGACACATTGTGCTTTAAGTTAGTAAGAAAATTTTATCCATACAAGCCTTGTTTTTTTGTGAAAAATATCAAACTTTCATGAAAAATTTGAAAAATCTGTGATTTTGAAAGTTCCAAAATTTCTGCGTGCAAGACAGATAATTATTCACCACAAAATAGTTTATAACTAGCATCTACCATAAGTCCACTATAGGTTGGCATCATTTTTTTAAATGTCCTTTTTTTTTTTTTTTTATATATATATATATATAATCATTAGAGGGCTTAGAAATTTAGTAGTAATTTCTCAAATTTTCAATAAAATTATCAATATACATTTTTTTCAGGGACCAGTCCAGTTCTGACGTGGCTTTGTGGGGCCTGCATGTTAGATACCCCCATAAATGACGCCTTCTAAGAAACTAGACCCCTTAATGTATTTACAACAGTGTTTAGGAAGTTTGTTAACCCTTTAGGTATTTCACAGAAATTTTAAAGCAAAGTGGAGGTGAAATGTCAAAATTTTACTATTTTTGCAGATTTTCAATATTTATCCATTATTCACTGGAATACAGTAAATGTGACTAGGTAAATGCAATGTAATATCATTTCCCCCAGGTCTGCCGTTTTTAGAAATATCCCATATGTGGCCCTATTGCATTATTTTTGGGGCTCACCCATAAGCCCCAGAATAGGAGGAGCACCTACTGGACTCTGGGGTCTCATTTTCAATGAAATTTTATTTAGGCGCCATTTCAGGTTTGAAGAGGCCCTAAGGTGCTAAAACTTAATAAACACTCCTACAAAGACCCCATATTGTAAACTACACACCTTAAGGTATATATACAGGTGTGTAGTGAGTATATCGACCCCACAGGTGATTCACAAATTATTTTTTTAGCATTTGCCCGTGAAAATTTTAAAAAAATTTTTTCCAATCTGCAATTTTAGCTTAAAATGTTTCATATTTACAAGGAATCCTGGAAAAAAGAACCCCAAAACTTTGTTAAGCAATTTCTTCCAAGTTCGGCAATACCTTACATGTGGGTTGTAAACTGCTGTTTGGGGCGCATGGCAGGGCGTACAAGGGAGCGCTATTTGGCCCTTTTGGAACGCAGATTTTGGTGGGGCCATGTCGCTTTTGCAAAGCCCCTAAAGTACCAGAACAGGTGAAAACCTTCCGAAGTCGCCCCCATTTTAGATTCAACCCCCCTCAGGGTTCTCATCTTGGGGTGTATTGTCATTTTGGGTGAACAGGTTTTTCCATCGTTTTTTTAGCATGGGCCATGAAAATGGGGGGGTGGGGAAACGCAGTTCCACCATTGTTTTTTGGGCTTCAATTTTACAGCGTTCGCCGTGCAGTAAAATATGTGAAAACTTTATATGGGGGCGGTACAATTGCAATGGTATAAATTTTATTATTTTGTTTTATTACCTTTACACAATAGAAATAGGTCTATAAAAAATTGCGTTTTATGTTTGTCCTATTCTGACAGTCATAACTTTTTTATTTTGCTGTGTGTAAGCTGTGTATGGCCTTGTTTTTTTGCGGGGTGAATTGATGCTTTTATAGGTCCCAAATTTGGGGTGCATACAAAAAATTTTGGGTTCACTTTTATTAAGGTTTTTGTGGGCGTTTTGAACAAAAATACAGCAATCCCGGTAGTGTTTTTATTTTTTTTTTTTATAGCGGTCACCCCGCGTTAGATATGGACTTGCTAGCTTTACTCAGCAGGTCGATACGATTACAGCAAAACCCAATTTGATATTTTTTTTTTTTACTGCTTTATACAATAACACTTTTATTCAGACAGGAAAACACATTTTTTTTCATCGCCATAGTCTGAGAGCCATAACTTTTTTATTTTTTCTGTGTATGGAGCTGTATACAGGCTTGTTTTTTGCAGGGTGTTGACTTTTTTTTATTGGTATCATTTTTGGGGACAAGACTTTTTGATCATTTTAAATCCGTTTTTTGGAAGGCAGAGTGAAGAAAATACTGCTATCCTAGTAAATTTTTTTATTTTTTAACAGCGCTCACGGCAGTATCGTAATAAGTTTAGCTTTACTCTGTGGGTCGATACTGATTTATGGCGATACCCAATTTAATATGTTTTTTTATGTTTTAAGCACTTTAAAAAAAAAAAAAGTGTTTTTAGAGTGTAAAGAATATTTATGCATCGCTATCTTTTTGAGAGTCCATAACTTTTTTAAATTTTACCGTATACAGGGCTTTGTGAGGACTTTTTTTTTTTGGGGGGATGAATGGACGTTTTAATTGGTACAACGTTGGCGTTTATTTGCGTTTTTGGGTCACTTTTATTCCATTTTATGTGTTGCGGTATGAACAAAAATCTTAATTCTGTGATATTTTTTTTTCTTTTTTTTTTTACGACGTTCACCGTACGGGTTAAATACCATGACAGATTTATAGGGCAGGTCGTTACGCACGCTGCGATACCAAATACGGGTACTTTATTTATTTTTGATCTTTTTTGGGGCTATTAGCGTTTGTAAAGGGGAAAAGGGCGATGTACGTGTTTTTATTTTATTTTTCGTGTTTGTGTTTTACATGTTTTTCACTTTACTTTTTCACATTTTTTTTTTTTACTTTTCCCCCATAGGGGATTTGAATGAGAGATCTTTAGATCTCTCGTTCAATAGGAATCAATGCACAGCTTGTTGCTGTGACAACTGTCAGTCACGATGCCCGGCCGTGCCCTGTGGGCATGGCCAGGCATCGTGACGTCACAGACAACCCGGAAGGCATTCTATGCCCTCCATGCTGTCTGTCAGAAGGCAGGAGCTGCACAGATCGAGCGATCCGTGCGCTGCTGCCGTCGACAGACAAGCAGGAGGAGCGATCTTCTCCTGCGTCTTCCTTAGTTATTGCGACCCGATGGTTACCCAGCTAGCTGCCTCATGTTCCTGCACTTCCATGCTACTATCCTCCCCAGCATCTACACCTGCGATTGATTGCTCAGTGAGCAGCAAACTCGCTCCCAAGTTGGCAATGGATCTCAGTGTTGCCACTTGCTCATTTAGATCCTGGATCCGGGATTCTAAATGTGCAGTGTGCACACATCTCGCTCAGCAGAATGGACCCTCAAACTGTTGCTCAAGGATGGCATACATTGCACGGGTTGTGCACTGGACAGCATTGTCAAACATGGAACTCATGGGGATGTTACAAAAAAAAAAAAGAAATACAAATATGAAAAATCTGTATAATATTGCCCTTTCTAACAGCCCCAAATCTAAAGTCACCCAAATTTAAGTCCCACACTTAAGCAATACGACACACTTTAGACAAAACAGACACACTCGCACGCTCAGAATACTCGCTTAGGCTATTTAGCTTTTAACCCTTTGATCCAAAGCAGTTCAGCAGTGCAACAGCAACTCTCCTTTGAATGTAAACGAACCATTTTTATTCACTAGAATCAAGCAAATATCTTGAAACAAAATTAACTTGAAAAACGAAGTGTATAACCATCCGTATTATGAGCTTAGTAATGACAAAGGTGGCTGCATATTGGCCTCCAGAGAACGATCTGAACCTGAGTATAAACCAATCTTGTTCTGTGTGACAGCGAGGCTCACGTAGTCGTTTGAAACGGATACTGATCAGATATTAACTGGTGTGATTAAAGTCTGTGTAGTGGAGAGGGTAATCTAGTAGAGCTAATAGGGACTCGGAAGCTACATGTAGACTGCCTTCTCTCAACACCACTTCCTATGTGAACCTGAAAACTGGTGTAAATGCATAGAGAATTAGAGAATGTGCGTTCTTTAGTCGAGGGATCAGTATGAAATCAGTCTGTTTGTGGCATTTGTTTCTAGAGCATACCACCTGGTCTTCATATTGCACATAGTCCTATGTTGAATACCAATCTACTATAAAAGTTGCTTCCTGTGTTTCAGGTGCAATGCTGAACATTGTCCAAGACTCTGCGTTTTTAGAAGCTACAGGAAACCAGGTGGAGATGGTAAGATCACTGTAAATATGTAATCACCCTTTTTTGCCGTTCAGATTGCTTTACAGACCACAAATGTTTACAGGATTTTGGTCTCATCTCCTCAACGTGATGCTCTTCTAATGTTCTCATAAAATGAAGTACATGCATGTCATAGAATATCTTAAAGCATTCAAATCTATCCTGAGAGAGCCTGGTGGTTATGGACATCTGGGCTCCTGCTGTAATGGCTGGGATCCAAGAAACCTCAAACATCTGCCTATGGCAACCAGACCCTAACAGCACATGTGACATTGGCAGTCAGCAGTCTGTCGGGGTGACCACTTTTTTGTTTTTCTGTTTTGTTTTTTTTTTGTTTGTTTTTTGTGGTGGGAGGAGGAGGAATAATGCACAAATCCACAGTTATATGGCTTTTTATTTTAGTCTTTTGTGTTGTGTTTTTTACCCTTTTATCACTTCATGCCGGTGCCTTTTTTATCATATATATGTATCTTTGATTTTTGTCACAACTGTAATTCTGACCTAATGAGAGTACTAGTCTAATGCCAAAACACAACTGTTACAACGTTGATAGAGCTTCCTACATTATTGACCATCATGGATGTCAGAAGCTCCTTTTCTACTCTTTTCTTTAGCCACTAGATACCCTGCTCAGCATTGTGTAGATCGGCCCTATTCAAATTCGAGGTATTCTAGCTAAAAACATCTACTGCCTATCCATTGGATAGCGGGTAAATGCTGGATTAGAGCCCCCCCACTGACGGCCAGTACTACGAATTCACCGGCCCCCACCACAAGACCCCAGTTTGGAGAAGTTTGAATAGAGGAGCAGTCAAACATGAGCCCTGATACTTCATCCCAAGTCTGTTCTTATCAGTTCAATAGACTGAATGGAGCAGCTGGACACATTATTGACTGCTATTGCATTCAAACTCCTCCTGGTCTTCTGATGGAGATGATTTGTGAGCTATACTATCCATTATGGAGATCAAGGGTGGCCCATTGCTTTACTGGAAGACCCCTTAAATCAGTGGGAATCTGAGCAAAGTCTACTGCACAGATCAGCTTTTAGCTAGCTGCGAGCCGACCGTGCATAAGAATGAGGAGGGTGTCCCTTACAGCTTTCCTCCCCATTCACTCTTATGGGAGTTCTGAATATAGCAGTGTGCACTCTTGACTATATTCAGAACGCTCATAGAAGTGAATGGAGAAGACAACCTCAAGCACCGTCCTCCTCATTCTCACGCAGGGTCGTCTCGTAGTTAGTTGAGAGCCGACTTGTGCAATAGACTTTGCTTTTTTAGGAATGCCCTTTTTATCGTTTTTCAACTATCTAATTGCTGAGAAATGCTTCATGTAATTCTGTCCACTTGTGTAAGTAACTTTGTGTGTGCAATGCAGATTGAGAACAATGTGATGAAGAGTCATAGTCGAACAAACAGTGGCATCAGCACAGCCAGTGGAGGCAGCACCGAGCCCACTACTCCGGACAGCGAGAGGCCAGCGCAAGCACTGCTGCGAGACTACGGTAGGAGTGAATTTGATGAATCTGCAGTAATATAGCATAGCTGCACTTGTTATGCAGATCTCAAATAGCATGACTTGCATTTTGTAGCATCTGCTTTTCCATTTTAAAGATCTAATTTTTGTTAAAATAGTGGAGTTCCCCATTATAGTAAATCAGTAGATTGATCAGTAAAATGCAACTTTTTTTTTTTTTTTTTTTATTTTTGGGGAGTCAATAGAGGAGCAGCATCTGTCCATAGGTTGTGTATGGCATTTTAGTGGAGCTAAACTGCAGTACCAGACACAACCTGTGGACAGCTGTGGGGCTGTTTTAGGGAGGAAAGCAGTTGTATTTAAAGCTGGATATCCTCTCTTTTATTATTATTATGATCTGGTTTGATCTGGTTTTAAATGGGTTTTCCCATCTGGTAGCTTGTAGCCCTGGAGAATGGTGAAATGGCCGCCCTTTAGCGAAAAATACAACTTATTTCTATGGGCGATCCGAATACAGCCAAGCGAGAGAGCAGACCTTTAACCCAGAAGTAACCAGATCAGAAAACCAATTTAAAGTGGTGTTCCCACCATAGACTTTTATGGCATATCGACAGGATAGTCGAACATATGACTCGTACTCCGTGGAACAGAATGAAGTTTCATGAGCGTGGGCCTCCATTCTGAGCTAACACTTTCATGGGCCCGTTCCCGAGATAGGTGCTGGTCCTATTGATTATGCCATCAAAACCTAAGGTGGAGATGCGACTTTAAGTATCAGAAGGTCTCCTCTTTCTCCCTGTTTATTTGCATTGCTATAGTTAACTGATACACAACAAATCTTATGCATCCATTGGCAATACTGTGGCATGTGTGCATTTGTCATGTGCTGCTACCAGTGCTGTGTATGCTTTGTTTCATGTCCTGTTTGTAAATTAATTCTTGGCTCCGCGGTAAATGAATATTTGGGTATACTTGTCATGGATTTTCAGCAGAGCAGGCGCCTTTTATAAGTTACTGATACCCCCGATTTTGTGTGGAGTCTATAATTATATAGCATGTAGTGTTTATGCTCCGTCTTAGGGTTTTCATTAGCCATTCCGAACACACACTTCTACACCTGTCATAAAGCACTTTCACCTGTCATGTGGTTTATGCTACCCAGTCTGATAGCAGGATGTATTCGATGGAGAGAAGCCAAGTTCTGTGACGTATAGGTTTACATGATTTGAAACTGAATTTCTGAGTAAAAAGCAGAAAAAAATCATGATCAGATTCCTTAATAGCGCTTTCCCTGCCCACATACAGTAATTGACCGTACACACCTAATATACAGTAAGCTTTCAATCACTGTATGTGGGGCAGGTTAGCAGGATTTTGACTGTTTTAGGAACACTGTCAGTATTTACCATATATGCTCAAGTATAAGCCGACTTCGGCTTATACTCGAGTCACTGTCGGCGCTCAGGCGCTGCGATGGCCCGGGCGCCGGCAGGGACACTTCTGCTATATGCGACTCCTCAGGAAGCGCATATAACTGAAGGCCGAGTCAGCCGACAGCGTCGGGGCACTGCAGTGGCCCAGGCGCTGTCGGCGATCTCCTTCCCCTGTATGCGACTCCTCCGGAGCGCATGCAGGAGAAGAGATACCACTGCGGAGCAGAGAGTGAGCGCTCCCTGCTCCGCAGTGGAGTCGAGGCGGCCGCAGACTCACGGTTGTTCGGAGTTTCCAGCACAGGCAGCGTGTGTCATCACGCTGCGTGCGCGGCCTGATGACATCACCCGCCTGTGCCGAGAAGACGGAGGAGAGCGCCCGGGGGCGGAGTGGCGAGGATCGAGGTAAGTGGTTGTTTTTTTTTGTTTTAAAACCCTACCTATACCTGCTTATAGCCTGCCTAGGGGACCTATACCCTGCCTATACCCTGCCTATAGCCTGCCTAGGGGACCTATACCCTGCATATACCTGCCTATAGCCTGCCTAGGGGACCTATACCCTGCCTATAGCCTGCCTAGGGGACCTATACCCTGCCTATACCTGCCTAGGGGACCTATACCCTGCCTATACCTGCCTAGGAGGACCTATACCCTGCCTATACCTGCCTAGGAAGACCTATACCCTGCCTATACCTGCCTATAACCTGCCTAGGAGGACCTATACCTGCCTATGGGGGCAATTACCTGCCTATAGCCTGCCTAGGGGACATATAGCTGCCTATACCTGCCTATGGGGGACATTAAACTGCCTATGTAATTTTATTGGTATCTATTTCTATTTTTAAAATTCCCCAGTAGCCACCACATTTTCCACCCTAGGCTTGTACTCGAGTCAATAAGCTTTCCCGGTTTTTGTGGCAAAAGTAGGTGCCTCGGCTTATACTCGAGTATATTCGGTACTCTGCTTTTTACTCATCTAGTTTTATAATATTCTATCCTAAAATTCTGAGTCAAAATCCTGACAGGATTCCCGAAACACTCAAACTCTGGCTTTTCTTGCCCTCATATAGTGATTGACCGCTTTCTTTCGATTAGTGTGTGTACAGAGCAAACTGTCAATTACTATATGAGGGTGGCACAAGCAGGACTTTGAGTTTCTGCTTTAGGAATCCCATAAGGATTTACTTAGCTTTTTACTAAGAAATTCAGTTTAAAATCCTAACCCTATATATCACAGAGCTCCTCTCTATCATATAACCCTATATGTCACCGAGCTCAGCTCCTCTCCTCCCTCATATAACCCTATATATCACAGAGCTCAGCTTCTCCCCGCTATCATATAACTCTAAATATCACAGAGCTCCGCTCCTCTCCTCTATCATTTAACCCTATATATCGCAGAGCTCAGCTTCTCTCCTCTATCATATAACCCTATATATCACAGAGCTCAGCTTCTCTCACTATCATATCCTGCTCTCAGATAGGCCAGCATAAATCACATGACCGGTATAAATGTGTGCGTCTATGCAGTGCTCACTAAATAACCCCCCCCCAGACCAGATTTCAAGGTGTTGTACCCTGTGTCCATCTCCCATTAGAATTGCATAGCTGGACGGTGCTGCTTGAAAGAAGCCTTTATTAGTCTTTCTCTACAAATGTGCAGCTCTTTAAGAGGTTTATATTGGGGCATACACTGAAGACAGCTGTTGGATGAACAGTCTCCCCTGACCACCCACACTCAGGAATGCTTCTTTTTTTTGCATCTTCTAGATGCCCCTGTTTTTGGGAGTTTAGTTTGTGGCAGTTACACTCCTTGGTCAGCTGGTTGAGGGTGCCACATTGCCCCCTTTGTTGGTTACCAGGCACAGTGCCATACAACATGTAGTGTTTGGAGGTGGTACTGCAGCTCGGTCCTATTCACCTTTTATAGAATTGAGCTGCAGATGCTACAGAATGTACAGAGCTGAGCTCAGTAACCAATGTGGCAGCTGCAGCCCTTGCTAGAGCAGGGTGGACCGTTCAGTCGGCTGATTAGTGGGAGTACTGAAATTCAGAGCTGGAATGGATCTGATACTGGTGGCCTATTCTTACAATATCAAACTCCCAGAAGCCCTCCTTAAAATGTACCTGCTTCATAGCCAAGTTATAGGGTGAATATCAGTTACTGCTCAGTAGGGTTACCCTGAGGATTAAATAACCCTGCTTCTCTTTACTGTTTCTCCCATAGGATATCCAGGTACCCATCCAGGCAGCTATCTTAATTGTAAACCATTCAATTCTCTCCTCATTACACCCAATCCACACAGTAATCGGATAAAAATCCACAACTAACATTCACAGGTCCACAATGTGCAACACTGTGTAATCCATTTTTCCTGTATGTTACATGAATGTATGTTGCATGGGTATCCATCATTGATGATGCTAATTAACAGCAGACCAAAGAATTCTGTAAGATTACTATGCCACTGTGTGATCCTGGAGGGGGTCAGCTCCTTTGCCTATAATTTGTGCTGGTGAGAAGGAAGCAAAACGTAAACGAATTCATAACCGTATAGTTCTTATATGTGTTCTTTAACTTTTTGCTGTAAAGCACTTTTCCATCAAGTGTGATGGAATCTGCAAATCGCAGAAGTGAACAGTCTTAGGCTGCACAGACTTTTTGCAGCACTGAATCATTTTAACTGCTGAGCAATATCTCCATACATCTAAATGTCTTTGGACTGCAGCTGTAGCAAATTACAGGGCCTTGTGAAAGTATTCGGCCCCCTTGAACTTTTCAACCTTTTGCCACATTTCAGGCTTCAAACATAAAGATCTAAACATTTTCGTGAAGAATCAACAACAAGTTGGACACCATTGTGAAGTGGAACGAAATTTATTGGATATTTTAAACTTTTGTAAAAAAGAAAAAACTGAGAAGTGGGGCGTGCAAAATTATTCGGCCCCTTTAAGTTAAAGGGGTTTTGCCACCATGTAATGTTGACGTGGGAACCTCCAAAATGGGTATTTAATCACTTTTCTAAATATATGTGATTAAAAAAAGTGAAAACTCTGAGAGCTACAGCATTTCTCAACCCCCCTTGGTTACCACAAAGCTTCCCCTAGTCACGACCCAGGAGCTGACATTACATAAGCTGCTTAGCAGATAAGGTTTCTCCTGACAGTGCCGTCTGAGGCTCTGTGTCTTGCTGTATTGAATCCACTGTTGTACTGTTTATTAGTTCACTTAAGTTTTGAGACGCTCCCTTTGGATTCCTCACTCCCCCCCCTCCCCTCTCCCTCTCTCCACGCCAGCGACACGACTCAGCGTGATTTGTTGACATCGTGCTCTCATACTGAACGGAGGTCAGTACTTGGTCTGGTGGCAAATCCCCTTTAATACTTTGTAGCGCCACCTTTTGCTGTGATTACAGCTGCAAGTCACTTGGGGTATGTCTCTCAGTTTTGCACATCCAGAGACTGAAATTCTTGCCCATTCTTCCTTGGCGCACAGCTGGAGCTCAGTGAGGTTGGATGGAGAGCGTTTGTGAACAGCTGGAGCTCAGGGAGGTTGGATGGAGAGCGTTTGTGAACAGCTGGAGCTCAGTGAGGTTGGATGGAGGGCGTTTGTGAGCAGCAGTTTTCAGCTCTTTCCACAGATTCTCGATTGGATTCAGGTCTAGACTGTGACTTGGCCATTTGAACACCTGGATACTTTTATTTGTGAACCTTCCATTGTAGATTTTGCTTTATGTTTGGGATCATTGTCTTGTTGGAAGATAAATCTCCGTCCCAGTCTCAGGTCTTTTGCAGAATCCAACTGTTTTTCTTCCAGAATGGTCCTGTATTTGGCTCCATCCATCTTCCCATCAATTTTAACCATCTTCCCTGTCACTGCTGAAGAAAAGCCCAAACCATGATGCTTCAAAATCACAATTGTTATGCCACAGTTTAGCTTTGTAGTACTGACTGCAGCCGTAGTCAGGGAATCTCCTTACTTTCCCCATTTAACTCTTCAAATAACATAATCAATGCTTGATTAAACATGCAAATTTTCTTTTTACTTTTATCTGCAAACGTATGCTATATGGATTACCGACTATACAGTCCACATACAGCTTTTTATCTGAAAAAAAGAAAATTTGCACGTTTAATGAAGCTTTGAGTATGTTGTTCAAACCATGATGCTGCCTCCACCATGTGTGACAGTGGGGATGGTGGTTCAGGGGGATGAGCTGTGTTGCTTTTACGCCAAACATATCGTTTTGCATTGTGGCCAAAAAGTTGGATTTTGGTTTCATCTGAGCAGAGCCCCTTCCTCTCCCAGGTGGCCCCTTCTTCCACATGTTTGGTGTCTCCCAGGCGGCTTGTGACAAACTTTAAATGAGAGTTTTTATGGAGATCTTTGAGAAATGGCTTCTTCTTGCCTCTTCCATAAAGGCCAGATTTGTGCAGTGTACGACTGATTGTTATCCTATGGACAGACTCTCCCACCTCAGCTGTAGATCTCTGCAGTTCATCCAGAGCGATCTTGGGCCTCTTGGCTGCATCTCTGATCAGTCTTCTCCTTGTTTGAGATGAAAGTTTAGAGGGACGGCCGGGTCTTGGTAGATTTGCAGTGGTCTGATATTCCTTCCATTTCAATACGATCGCTTGCACAGTGCTCCTTGGGATGTTTAACGTTTGGGAAATCTTTTTGTATCCAAATCCGGCTTTAAATTTCTCCACAACAGTATCACGGACCTGCCTGGTGTGTTCCTTGGTCTTCATGATGCTCTCTGCGCTTTAAACAGAACCCGGAAACTATCACAGAGCAGGTGCATTTATATGGAGACTTGATTACACACAGGTGGATTATATTATCAGTCATTTAGGACAACATTGGATCATTCAGAGATCCTCACTGAACTTCTGGAGTGAGTTTTCTGCACTGAAAGTAAAGGGGCCGAATGATATTGCACGCCCCACTTTTCAGTTTGTTTTTCTTTTTACAAAAGTTTAAAATAACCAATAAATTTCGTTCCACTTCACAATTGTGTCCCACTTGTTGTTGATTCTTCACAAAAAAATGAAAATGTTATATCTTTGTTTGAAGCCTGAAATGTGGCAAAAGGTTGAAAAGTTCAAGGGGGCCGAATACTTTCTCAAGGCACTGTATGTAGTGCTACAGAAAGTCTGTGATGCCTCGAAGCAGTCATCTCTGAAACACATAATTTTGCCTCTTTCTTTGGGAATCTGCTGTAAATTAACATGTCCATTGACTTGATTGTAGACTGATTTTATTAACACCTGTATGTATGCCACGTAATGATCATAGAAGGGAGTGGAGCTATTAATGGCGCCCGGTTTTGACTTGTCTTTGTGCCCTGTGGCTGTGCCCTGCTCCTGGGCTGTCCGCTTCCCGTTACTAATGAGCGATTGTTTTCCCTCCCCTGCTTTGCATTGGTTCTGCGGTTACATCCTAGCTCTTCATACAGATACAGCTGCCGGTCTGCTCATGCGCAGCATCCACTTGGTGACTCAGAGACTCAACTCGCAGTGGAGGCCAGACATGAGCATCTCGTTGGCTGCCCTGGAGCTATTGTCTGGTTTGGCCAAGGTCAGTAGTTATATATTTTTTTTCTAGTGTAAAGCATAACTTTACAGGTTGTGAAGTGCACAGACTCAATTAGTGCTGGTTGGTGCCTTACTAGATGTTATGTCTGTCTAGGACAGACCTGCACTACTTGTTAGGATGTGCGGTTAAAACCACCTCAGGTGGCCCACCTATTACCGCCCAGAACACCAAATTAATGGTGAGGTTTACTGGAGCCTCGCCCCTTTACAGGCTGCCAGAGACCCCTTGGTGGGCACAAGCAGCCCGCAGACCCTATGTTATTCAGGCCTGGTCTAGGATGTGCCAACTACTAGTGACCAGCAGATTGTTACTATAAGGGGTCCATGATGACCTCTCGGCACATGGCATGACATGAGAACACAATCGGTGTATTCGAACTACTTTTAGGGAATGGGATATGTTTTCCATAAAAAGTCTAGTGCTGCTCTCTCCTGGGGTCTACTCTTTGCTGTATGTCACTGTATAGCCAAAAAGTGGCATATGTTTGGCATCCAGAAAAAAATACCCCTTATATCAAAATCCCTCATTAAAGGAAAGTGCAGTCCATTACTACTTTATATACATTAAAAAATAAGAGACGCTAAGGGTATGTTCACAGGGCGTATAACTACATGCCACGCGGAACTACATGCCTGCTGTTGAAAGTACACACTGGCCAGCGTATACGTTCAACAGCGCTCTGGCCCCATTCCCCCTCACTTTCCACAGCGCGTAAGCGCCCGAAAGAAGTGACATATCCCTTTTTACGGGCACTTACTATGCGCCAGGGACTGAGTGCTATTTTACCGTATTTATGGGGCATACTCGGGGCACATTGCAGTGCAATTATGCATCAAAGTACACCATGCAAATACGACGTGTGAACATACCCCAAGGATTCACTCTCTTGGTCCTTTGTGTGGTTAATTGGGGCCTGCGGCTAAGTGTGGCTCATGAGACTGCTCAATGCATAGGTCAAACCTAAATCTAAAAAGCTGCAAAGCTCTACACACGTTACAGCCGGTGGACTTGGAGGAGCTGTCAGTTCTCATGTGAACTCTAATAAGTGCAGTAACAGTGCTGGAGAATCTTGTCTCGGGACTTGTTTCTGTCCTTCCTCTGTTACTGCTCCTGGGATGTACAAAGTCAATTGATAATTGTATATGTATATTGGAGCTTTATGTATGAAAATTAGGAAGACCAGAACAGGAAGTGTTGCCTGTAGCAACCGGTCTGGAACCTGTGTCGCTTTTATGGCTTCAAATAGTCTCCAAAAAAATGGGAATCTCACAAGAGAACAGAGATTGACTTCTGATCACTATATTTACTATTTTGCCATAGGCAATCTTAAACTCTATCAGTTCTCTATCTATAAAACACTAAAACGTAACTTTTATTATGTATAACGCTTTACCTCTATACACACTATTTAAAAACCTGATTTCTAACCTCACCATTTAACCCTTTCTACTTCAAAGGAAGGAATAGCTCCTTTTCCATTATCAAGTCTGGTGGAGCACCACCTATTAACAGGAAAGCCATATATATACAGCAATTTACTAACTCCAGTAAGGGATCCCAAGCCTCCTACTTGGGCAGTCGTCCTTAATCTAATGGACACAAAACAAATAAGGCCCCCTTGTGACACCGTCTGCAGCAGGTGACACTTGAAGACAGAGGTGAGAAATCACAATTTAAAACGTCATGCCTGACCTCCCCAACATGTTTCGCCAGCTAGCCTGGCTTCATCAGGAGTTAGAGGTCCGGTCCCATGTGGTCTAAGCTCATTTCCTTTTATATTATGTTAGGTACACACCTTATTCAGGTGCTCACCAATTAGCCATCAGAGAATCCACAAAACCCACTCCCCCTTCCACTCTCCTGCATGCACACTAATATGTGCTGCTACTGCTCTCACCATACTCCCATAAACAACCATCCTCAGACAAGTTCAGCATCTCCATAACGGGCTTGCGCCCTATCTTACCATGCTGCCCGCGTACTGTATCAATGGACATTTCTGCCCTGACTGTGATGGACTTCCGTCCCATTTCTCTCATATTATTGCCTCTGCGTGGCTCACCTAGAACGGACTAAGCAGAATAGGCGTTACATTCCACAGCTCACTACCAGCTTTATCAACTCCCATAAACCCCTTCTACTCCATGTCTAATATGCATATTCATTGGGAATATTTACTCCATTGTACTGTACACTATTGTCATAGTCTCTTCCCATAAACCACTTCTCTTTTATATCTAATATACATTTTCATTTTAATAAAGCTGCAGGCCCTATGGTTAGCCCGCCCGCCCGCTGCAGAGGGTGTCACAAGGGAGCCTTATTTGTCTTGTGTCCATTAGATTAGGGACGACTGCCCAAGTAGGAGGCTTGGGATCCCTTACTGGAGTTAGTAAATTGCTGTGTATATATAAGGCTTTCCTGTTTGTAGGTGGGGTTCCACCAGACTTGATAATAGAAAAGGAGTTATTCCTTCCTTCAGAAGTAGAAAGGGTTAAATGGTGAGGTTAGAAATCAGGTTTTTAAATAGTATGTATAAAGGTTAAGAGTTATACATAATAAAAGTTAAGTTTTAGTGTTTTATAGATAGAGAACTGATAGAGTTTAAGTTTGCCTATGGCAAAATAGTAAATATAGTGATCAAAAGTCACTTTCTGTTCTCTTGCGAGATTCCCATTTTTTGGAGACTATTTGACAAGCTTTTATGGCTTCAACACAAGCCTGAAAACCTGTCATGTGCAAACTAATTGTCCATAGTTGCCACAGGGCCCATTGTCAAAGGATCAGATGACTTCCTATGGTATGTTCAGCGCATACTTCTAAAACACCCGTCACATTTCCGCACCCACAGGTACGTGCCACTATACATCGTGTGAACATACCCTTAGTGGGTTTTGCTTTTGTTTTGTCTTTTCTCCATGTATTTGAATACATGTGGAAAAACACTTTGACCATTGTTTTGAATAGAAGTCTGCTCTGCTGTTCACATTAGATTTTTTTCAACCACGGATTGTCGCATCTTTAATGTGAGATCACATTGGACTGAAATTTACCCAATCCACATCCAAAATTGAGCAAAAACAACCGCAGCAAACTGAAAATCCACCAAAGAATCTGTTGTGTGAACATACCCTTACTGCCCTGGCTGCTCTCAACCCTAAAAAGTTACAGCCTCAATACATAGGTTTCCTTACAAATGCTTCTTGCACTGCTGGTGGAGCGGTGTATAATGCAGATGTCATGTGTCCTTGGCTCTGATTTTTGCTCTGTTACCACCATTAGTTACATGTACATGTTCTTTTTTTTGCCAGGTGAAGGTCAGCATTGAATCTGCAGACAGGAAAAGGGCTGTGAGTTCAGTGTGTACATACATAGTGTACCAGTGCTCCCGTCCAGCTCCACATCACTCCAGAGACCTGCACTCCATGATCGTTGCTGCATTTCAGTGCCTGTGCGTCTGGCTCACTGAGCATCCAGATATGTTAAATGAAAAGGTGACATAACTGTACAGATCCTTAATATCTGATTCTTTAAAGGGTTGTTTGAAATTAGTAAAAAGTCTGCTTATTCCCCATAAACGACGCCACTCGTGTCTAGTATAACGGCTCAATTAAAGTAAAACAGCCCCTTTTTTCTAATTTCAGAAGACAAACCATAGTTCTTTGTTGGAAAAAAAAAAGAGGGGTGGGGGTCCCACACACCTTCTGCATTAAAGTTATGGTGCTCTATGAAGGTCATCCACTAAATACTGTGTTTTTCCACAAGTCCCAGAAAGTCACAGTAGCCACACTGTAAACTGTTTGTGTGATTGTATAAATTTGTGTCGATGCAGTGTATGTATAGTGTGTATGTGTGTATGTATAGTTGTGTGTGTGTGTGTATAGTTGTGTGTGTGTGTATAGTTGTGTGTGTATGTATAGTTGTGTGTGTGTATGTATAGTTGTGTGTGTATGTATAGTGTGTATGTATGTATGTATAGTGTGTGTGTATGTATGTATAGTGTGTGTGTGTATGTATGTATAGTGTGTGTGTGTATGTATGTATAGTGTGTGTATGTATGTATAGTGTGTGTGTGTATGTATGTATAGTGTGTGTGTGTATGTATGTATAGTGTGTGTGTGTGTATGTATGTATGTATAGTGTGTGTGTATGTATGTATAGTGTGTGTGTGTGTATGTATGTATAGTGTGTGTGTGTATGTATGTATAGTGTGTGTGTGTGTATGTATGTATAGTGTGTGTGTGTATGTGTATGTATAGTGTGTGTGTGTATGTATGTATAGTGTGTGTGTGTGTATGTATGTATAGTGTGTGTGTATGTATGTATGTATAGTGTGTGTGTGTGTATGTATGTATAGTGTGTGTGTGTGTATGTATGTATAGTGTGTGTGTGTGTATGTATGTATAGTGTGTGTGTGTATGTATGTATAGTGTGTGTGTGTATGTATGTATAGTGTGTGTGTGTATGTATGTATAGTGTGTGTGTGTATATGTATGTATAGTGTGTATATATGTATGTATAGTGTGTATATATGTATGTATAGTGTGTGTGTATGTATGTATAGTGTGTGTATGTATGTATGTATAGTGTATGTATGTATGTATAGTGTGTGTGTGTATGTATGTATAGTGTGTGTGTGTGTGTGTGTATGTATGTATAGTGTGTGTGTGTGTATGTATGTATAGTGTGTGTGTGTGTGTATGTATGTATAGTGTGTGTGTGTATGTATGTATAGTGTGTGTGTGTGTGTGTATGTATGTATAGTGTGTGTGTGTGTGTGTATGTATGTATAGTGTGTGTGTGTGTATGTATGTATAGTGTGTGTGTGTGTGTGTATGTATGTATAGTGTGTGTGTGTGTGTGTATGTATGTATAGTGTGTGTGTGTGTGTGTATGTATGTATAGTGTGTGTGTGTGTGTATGTATGTATAGTGTGTGTGTGTGTGTATGTATAGTGTGTGTGTGTGTGTATGTATAGTGTGTGTGTGTGTGTATGTATAGTGTGTGTGTGTATATATGTATGTATAGTGTGTGTGTATATATGTATGTATAGTGTGTGTGTATATATGTATGTATAGTGTGTGTGTATATATGTATGTATAGTGTGTGTGTATATATGTATGTATAGTGTGTGTGTGTGTGTATATATGTATGTATAGTGTGTGTGTATATATGTATGTATAGTGTGTGTGTATATATGTATGTATAGTGTGTGTGTGTATATATGTATGTATAGTGTGTGTGTATATATGTATGTATAGTGTGTGTGTATATATGTATGTATAGTGTGTGTGTATATATGTATGTATAGTGTGTGTGTATAGTGTGTGTGTGTGTGTGTGTGTATATATGTGTGTATATATGTGTGTGTATATATGTGTGTATATATGTGTGTGTGTATATGTGTGTGTGTATATGTATGTATAGTGTGTGTATGTGTGTATATATGTGTGTATATATGTGTGTGTGTATATATGTATGTATAGTGTGTGGTGAGGATTGGTGTGTGTAAATATTAGTGTAATATGTGTTTACAAAACTCATGTATAAGTAGTTAGTGGTTGGTGGTGGTATATATGTAAGATAGTGAATCATGTGGTGTGTTCTGTGTAGTTTATAGGTATTATATTAAAGTGATAGTGTGTGCTGTTGTTGATAAATACTAATGTTCGTCAATGCTGTGATATGGTTTGTGTATATTATTAGGGAAATCATGGATAACAATGGTGTGACGTGTGTATATAATGAGTACTGTATGTGTTGCTGCTGTGATGGTGTGGATAATGTATTTTACTGTAGCCAGTGTGTCTGAGTTAAACTCAGATTGTATATATGAGGTTGGTTTTGTGACTATATTTAATTTATGTGTATGAATGTGAGTGGTATATATGTTGTAATATGTAGAGATTGTGTGTATCATATAGTATTGTGATAACACGTAGATGTGATGTAGTGGTATAAAATATTATGTAGTATAGTGTGTAGTTTATAATATTTTGTTTAGTGTAGTGGTGTGTGTAATTTATGTATGTTAATGGTGTTGGTTTTTATTTATAATGTATGTGTTTGTGTGTGTTTATATGTATGTATAGTGTGTGTGAATATGTATGATATAGTTTGTGTATAAATTAGTATGAGAGTAGTGGGTTTGGTGTGTAATATGTATAAAAACACACAGATGTCCTGAGGAAGCGAGTGAAACGCGTCGACTGTGAACTTGTTTTTATTGTTCTAACTGTTTTAATTCTGCTGGTTTAAATATACCATTGCTTGAGACGCCGACTTTTTGCTGAGTGTGCCGGGTCCACCACTATCCTCCACAGGAATATGTACTGTGTGTGTGTGTGTGTGTGTGTGGTGTGTGTGTGTGGTGTTGTGTGTGGGTGTGTGGTTTGGTGTGTGTGTGTTGTGTGTGTGTAATGTATGTATATATATATATATATATATATATATAATAATATTTATAGTGTGTACATTGAACTTACACATTGCACTCTATGGCCTGGGCTGAAGGACTTGCGAGTCGTGTGACATCATATCAGGTGTTCAGGTTTCCACAAAACCTCCAGTCTAACAGGCTGTTTATCAGGGTGGGTGGAGCTCGGGAACGGCACTCAGGGGGCGCTGATTAACTAGGGCTTATTCTTGGAGTAGGGTTTATATTTAAAGCCTACTCCAAGAATCTGTGAACATTTTTCGAAAAACACGATAGATAGAAAATTCACGGCACACCAATTCTGTGATTTAAAATGGTCTTGTACTATTTATTTGAAGGGTAAATCAATAGGATTACACAATGGTGACGCTTAGTTTTCATGACACTTTGAGATACTAGTCCAGTGCACTCTCTCCTGCCTTACACAGAGCAGTCGGCACACTACGACTGTAGTCTTCTACCTAGAGCACCAGATGTTCCTGGCAAAGGTTAAAACGTTGCAGCATTGTACATAACATCTGGATACTGGACTAATCTCTCCAATTCTCAATGTGTCATGAAAACTGAGAGTTGGTATATTGTGTTGCCCTTCAAATAAATCGTACAAGAATATTTTAATCCCATAATAGATGTGCCGTGGATCAAACCACAGTCCAGCACTGCTGATATATAGGCTATAAAAAGCTATTGAGTTGTAGGTATAGTGGTAGCCATTTACCCTCCAAGTATTTTCTTTCCCAAATCTTTTGGTTTGATAATTTCTATAGTTATGGTTACATCTGTTGTTTTTTTAGGACTGCCTAAAGGAGGTGCTGGAGATTGTAGAACTAGGAATATCTGGCAGCAAGTCCAAAAACTCAGAGCAGCAAGAGGTGCGCTTTAAAGGGGACAAAGAGCACAACCCAGCCTCTATGAGAGTGAAAGATGCTGCGGAGGCCACGTTAACCTGGTACTGAGCTATTATTCTTGTAATGCACTAGAAGGCCATATTGATTAGGTTACTATGATGACATAGCCAGGTTCTGTCATTAAATCACATTGCTCTCAATAACTGAACCAGGTAAGTTTAATTTGCTGATGCTTGAAAAAGGAAAAGTTTTATTTCCGAAATGTCGCCACTGCCGGCTGGCAGTAGGAACATTGCGCTCCTCTCTATCTGGCTTCATATGGATTTTTACCACGTATAGTGTACAATTACACCAAGATAAGTGCTGTCTTGTTCATTAAGTCTCTGTTTCATTGCCATAGGTGTCTGTCGTATTTATGACTTTGTATATGCACCAGTTAAAAATCAAGTAAATAGGGCTTAAAGCATATCCAGAGCCTCTTGTGTCGTTTGAATTATAAGTGGAGAAGGAAGCAAGGAACTCCCTTAGATGCTTTACTAAATGAGTTTCATGTTATATGGCATATTTGGTTAATAAGTTTAAAGGGAACCTCTCACATAGATTTTTCCTCCCTTGCTGAGGACAGCACAAGCTAGTGACAGACCTGCTGTACCCAGCGCTGTGTCCCTTATTCTGTAAGATGCAGCAGTTTTAGTTCATTTACCCATCTAATCTTATTCATGAGTTGGTGTTAGCTCCACCCAAGAAAGGCTAGCCCCGCCCACTGACAGTTATTCAACTGTTTATACCTATTCAAAGTAATAGGTTTGTCAGTTGATGTGGGCGGGGCTAGCCTCAGATGGACCGGGTTTGAAAAAACTGAGTCTCTGAAGGACTCTTCGAATGACTCTTCTGGCTGAAAACTGCAGATTTAAGCATTAAATACAGTACACGAAAACTACAACATCTTACAGAATAAGGGACACAGTGCTGGAAACAACATGTCTGACACTAGCTTGTTCTGTCCTCAGCAAGGGGGGCAAAAACTATGTGACAGGTTCGCTTTAATTTGCTGTTCAAGAATTGGAACGGATGGGATCTTTTGTCTGACAACTCATTACCAGTAAATGCTATTGTAATGGAACAGAAGGATTTGTCACTTGGCAGAAGTCCTGTTGTTACCCTTTATTATCAGTTACTGTTCCAGGGCATGGGAAATGAAAAGTGCTGCAACTCTGCAAATCGTCTGCATTAAAAATGTTTCATGGTTTCCATCTGCAGCTTCTTTGTAGGTCTACATATCTCCATGGTAACAGACTACAAACTGTTGTAGTCTGACCTTGCAGTCACATTGACATTTACCAGGAACTTGTTAGCTTTGTGTGGCTGTACTCAGAATTCACATTGAATTGAATGGAGAGTAAAGCACGAGCTCCTCTCCTTTCTGCACGGAGGCTTTCAGGGGCCTGTTCTGAAGATTAGGTCAGAAATGTTTCATTGGCCCCCACCTCTGGGACCCGCACCTATATAAAGAACAAGCCACTGAATTTCTCCATGCAGAATAGGGAATGCACACTCCGCTGCACTTGGAACTCCTGTAGAACAAAACGGAGACTTGCGTGGCAACCTCTTTGTACAGGGGCTGGTTCTCATAATAAATATGGGTCCCAGAGCTGGGGCCTGCACCTCTGCTATAAATGGCTGAGATTGGAATACCCTTTTAACCTCTTAAGCCGAACGCCTGAAAAGTAGTTAATGACCAGAACGTTTTTTTTAGTTTTTGCCTCCTTGCGTTTAAACAGTTGTAACTTTTTTATTTTTTCAATGACGTAGCTGTATGAGGCCTCGTTTTATTCGAGACGAGTTGTAGTTTAAGTACACTTATAAATAATTGCAGTATTTTTTTTTTTTTTTTTTTATAAAAATTATTTTATTTTTTTTTTTTTTTTTTTTACACCATTCACATTTCACACTTAATAACTTGTCAGATTAATTCTACAGGTTATTACGGTCGTGTGGATACCAAATATGTGTAGTTTTTTTTGTGCGTGTAGTTTATGTACAATTATTTTTTATTAAATATTTATTTTTATTTTATTTATTTTTTTATTCTTTTTTACACTTTTTATGGGGGTTTTTTTTGACTCCCATGAAGGGAGAACTGTTTAACATTTTTTTAAATTTTTTTTACACTTAGTAATGTATTAGCATATTCATATATGCTAATACATGCTAATCTGTGTCAGTTTGACACAGGCTGTGATTAGGACCGCACACAGTGCGTCCTGGTCACTGGCTTAGTACACAGACAGCTCTGGGGCCACGCTTGGTCCCCAGAGCTGACTGTGCAGCCGTTCCGCAGGCTCTGTCGGGTCACCGGGCGTTCTGATCACCCCACAGAGCAGGGGAACCCTTTGATTGCACTGTGGTAACGCACCGCCGCAATCAAAGGGTTAAAGCATCGGGTTGCGGAGGTTTCCTCCGCTCCCTGGTGCTTGCAGGAGATGCTCTGGGATCGGGCGCCGCAAACTCCGATGTCTGCAAAAGACGTTGCTGCAGACGAACGACCTGAAATGCCCGACGTCAAAAGACAGTGGGCGGTCGTTAAGGAGTTTCAGAGAACTTTTGTTCTCATCTTTACAGCTGGTGCTAGCAGAGAAGTCCTTCACATTCTTGAGCTACTGCTTTCCCTACCCACCCATTGCTGACAGTTTTCTATCTAACCCTAGAAACAGGTTGGAAAAGTGTCAATCGGCAGGATATGGGTGGGATAAAGCAGCGGCTGATGAATACAATGGACTCTGCTCTGCTAGTGGCGGCTGTGCACTGAAGAGAGGAGAACTAAAGTTCTGTGAAATCTTGTTACTTAACAACAAAAGTGACACCTTGCTATAAACTGGGTCTGTCACCACCGTACACTTCCCTTAATGAGGGTAGCAAAGGAACCTGATGGGTTCCCTTTAAGGGTCCCCGTCATCTAACTGATAAATGTTTGCTTGGTCTGTGGATAGGAGTATGGCTGCAGAAGTAAGCTACATTAAGTTTGTAGTTTGTTTCCTTAGAAACAGATTGGCCTGCATATGAGCTGTAGACACCAGACAGTAAGATACTTTTGGTTGGACTAGTTGAAGCATTGATTTACATTCTTTTTTTTTTTTATATATATATATTTCCAGTGTCATGGAACAGTTTTGTCACTATGCAATTTCACGTAGTCACAGGTAGCTTTAGAAGCACACTGCTTGTTCAGGATGTGGGTGGTTCTATAGCAGTGATATTTAGCTTCTTTATAACTAGCTGAGTGTTTACAGTGGCATAAGTGCAGGAGAATTAATCTGATTAAACAAAGCTACAGAACTTCAAAGAATGAAAACAATTCCTTATTATAGGTTAATATAATCTTGTTAGAGATGAGGACTCTGCTCTGTCCCACCATGGTGATGTCACTCCCTGCTCTCTTTCTAGTCAGAAAGGGAGATATGCATTGTACAGTTGTGTGCACCCAGAGCAGATAAAATCTCATCTCATCTGACCAAGGCAATATAAAAAAAGCAATGTATTTAGATGTCTTTTTACCTGTCCCTGTTGAAAACTAATCATTGCAGTGAGAAAACAACTTTAATGACTTTCAATAGAGTATAGTGTCTTGCTTAAGGTAGCCTTTCCTTTGCATATAGGTCACTAGAGTGGTTTAAATTGAGGGATAAATACAAAAACTTTTTTTTCTTTTTTTTTTTTTTTAGTATTATGCAGCTACTCGGGGCCTTCCCACCTCCAAGTGGCCCTGCATCTCCATGCAGTCTGGTGAACGAGACAACGCTGATCACTTACTCCCGACTGCCTACTGTCAGCAAGTACAGTTTCCGTTACTTTGTGCTAGATAACAGCGTCATACTGGCCATGCTGGAGCAGCCGCTTGGGAATGAGCAGAGTAAGAAATTCTCATATATCCAGCTAAAGCCCAGACTTCTGTGTTACATTGTCACAGAATTAATACAGCTTTACCAGTCTTAGAACTTGTATTTATGATCACATTGTATCCTTAGGCAATCCAAGTCCATCCATCACTGTACTAATCAGAGGCATGTCTGGTCGCCATGCGTGGGCTATGCAGCTCTGCCACCTACCGCGAGCAGCAAGAGCTAATCAGAGAGTGAGTATTTGCAAACCGCATTCAGAAATTGCAGTCTTTAACTGTTGTGCTGTATGAGCAGCTTGGAAAATTAAAGTGTCTGGTATATTGCTTTTTTTTGTTATCGGTAAGAAAAACACACAAAAAAAGGGACATTACTTACTTAAAAACACCACCATTGTGGGCCTTGTTCACAGCTCAATAGCTGGACTAAACTGAGTCCAGGAGCAGGCATCTAGCCTTATATGCTCCTGGGAAAACATGACCGGTGCATCTGGTTGCTGATAACTCGTAGATCCCACTGCTAAGGGAACAATTAAATGATACAGACTGCACAATAGCTTGGTACCTGTTCAGACCAGTATGCAAAAAAAACACCGTGTAATGCATGGAGAGACTGCAGAAATGCAAAAAAATACCCATTGAACAACCACTCACACATCCTCAGGACATGAGGGGGGTGGTTGCCGGTATTACAATTGCATATAGATAAAGCAATACATAAGGGTGCAAAACGTGTGGTGCACCATGCCGGCTTACAGCCTCTGAGTGACGCCCAGACTCACAGAGTAGGCGGGCTGCCCAGCACCTCTGGGTATGCCACAACAAAAAATGTTTAAAATTTGTCAGTGTAGGGACTCGCAAGACATGAGGACCGTTCACACCAGTTGCGAGCTTGTGTATTTGGGGCCCGGTACCAACTAATGCCTCATATTTAATATTTTTCCAGTATGACATTTTTTATCAGCCCACCAGTGCTGGGGAGCTAAGGGTGACTACTATTTAAAAAAATTTTTCTTGTGGCATACCCAGAGGTGCTGTGCAGCCCGCCTAGTCTGTTAGTATGTGCGTCACTAAGAGGCTGTAAGCCAGCATGGTGCACCACACGTTTTGCACCCTTATCTATTGCTTTATCTATATGCAATTGTAATACCGGCAGCCACCCCCCTCATGTCCTGAGGATGTGTGAGTGGTTGTTCAATGGGTATTTTTGCATTTCTGCAGTCTCTCCATGCATTACACTGTGGTTTTTCTTCATACTGATCTGAACAGGTACCAAGCTATTGTGCAGTCTGTATCATTTAATTGTTCCCTTAGCAGTGGGATCTATGAGTTGTTGTTCAGCAATCAGATGCACCGGTCATGTTTTCCCAGGAGCATATAAGGCTAGATGCCTGCTCCTGGACTCAGTTTAGTCCAGCTATTGAGCTGTGAACAGGGCCCACAATGGTGGTGTTTTTTTTATCAGTAAGAAACCCTGAGCCTCAGAAATTGCCAAACACAGCCAATAGTTCTTCTTTCCAAATATTGAAGGATGAGCTGTAATCGATTGTTTCCCATTTGTTCCACTTTTGTGCCATAAAAAAATGCACACTATGGCGCATACCTTATTTGCTCTACAATCTCTTTTTAGTTTGTCATGAAGGAGCCATTCTAGCACATTTCTAACGGATTTATGATTGTAAAAGATAGATAGAAAATGGTGCAACTTGTAGCACGAAGATAGATTTTATTTTCTTGAGTGCAGTCCAAGATGTGCCAAATTTATTTAGAGGGTGCTCCACCTAATACCTTTGCCGCATTCTACAATGGCAAATTTCATTTTAAGATTGGGGTCTAAAATCGGTCTTAAATTAGCCCTTTTGTGTTTGAGAACTTTTGCACAGGAAACCATGCCTGTATTCTGAGCAGGTTGTCTTCTGCATTGTACTCTGCTTCTTGGAATACAGTAAATGGCTAACTATATTTAGACCCCACTTCTAATCAATGGGGTCATCCAAGTTAGCCACAATAACTGTTAATAGGTGCATAAAAGAACTTGGTCAAATTCTATACACAAAACCATCAGTAGTAGAAAGGCTGCACAGAAGAGTCCAGGCACATTCAATGTGATGTTGTCATAAGACTAAGGACCGTTCAGCACGTCTTACTATTGTGATGTACAGATCATCGTTTAGCGGATTCCAGAAGAACACTTCTCCCTTCAATGTACTGTTAGGGGTAAGTTGAAACAGAATAATGGTCTGGGGCTATTTATGTGGTTTTGCCTGAACCTTGTAGTAAAGTCTCGATGCTTCCTCGCTCATACGGTGACATTCTAGAGAATTGTGAGACTCTTAACCTTGTTCCTATGGCTAATTGGAGAGGAATCCCAGCTGCTATGTTTCAAGGCTTTGTGGAAAACCACACCAGAGTAGAAGCTGTTAGAACTGCAAAATGATGGCCACCGCTTCATGCACACAGCTTCATTTTGGAGTGAGTGGTTCCAAACTACATGAGTGTTTCTACAGGTCCATAGCTATGTGTCTCCAGGGTTTAAGGCAGAAGTGGTCGCTAAGCATATGTTGTGATAAGGGTTAGTAATCTGCCATAAATCGTAGCTGGGGACTGGTTACTAACCTCTACATTCTACTTCCAGATGTTCATTCCTGAAGCTAGGCCAGAACCTGAGAATCATGTGGGCATTAAATACAATGTAAAGCATCGCCCGTTTCCTGAAGAGGTGGACAAGATCCCTTTTGTTAAGGCAGATCTTAGTATTCCAGACTTGCATGAAATTGTTACTGAAGAGGTAAGTCTGTTCTTTGGGAGGAGGGAAGGTAATAAGCTTTATTGTGCTAGAGCACAATATCAAATATGCATGTTATATGGAACGGTTATTGAGCATCCATATCCTCATTGTGTGTGACATTTCTTATATTTTGTCTAATTCTCTCTGAAATCTGACATTAAAGGAATTTATGCAAACACAATACAATATCAGCATCACTCTTTAGACACTAAAAACGGTCAAAGAGGACATAAGAATTTTTTGGAACAGCGTTTCTGCTACTGTGGAATATATGAAAAAATTTGAAGTTCTTAGCGTACATTTTTTATCAAAACTGTAAATGCCCACCTACCGCGGCAAGGTGACCCCAATTCAGGTGGGAGCCCACGCTACATGCTACCTCTCTTGGTGTCTGTTCAGACCTCCACATTTCAGGGTTAGAAATTTCCAGCTATAAACCTGATCTGATTAAAAAGCCTGTGTAGGCGGGCGGAGTGTATAATCCAAGCTGGGAACCACCACTTCCCCATACAAACAGTCAAAAAACAAAATCTGGTTAGCAGATTTGTTTTGAAAAATAAACTTATAGGTGCACACTGTTGGGGCAGTCAAAAGCTATGCAAACAAGTAAAGGATTTCTGGCATCAGCTGCTGTGTGTATGGAGAAATTGTCCTCTAATGGCGATATTTCTAGCGGAGAATAACCATGTGCTATAGTGCCAACAGAGGTGCCATTAGGTGGTACCTAGCGTCCTTGTGGCTCCCTAGTACAGTGCTTCAGCCAAGTATATGAGGCAATAAGGGAGAGACCTTGTAACAGGATTAGTAGTGCTTTTGTTTTCTTATGTTACGTTGATGGCAAACCTTAACCCCTTGAAATAAAACGGTTTAAAAAAAGGTTTTATTCAGTGTTCTGTTTTTCAAGTTGGAGCTAAGGCATGAAAAGCTGAAACTCGGGATGGCCAAACAGATTGCATATGAGGCTGGGCTGGATCATATGAAGGAGGAGGAGTTCAAGAAGAAAAGTTATCCCGATCCTGTAACCGAATGTAAGCCCCCTCCTCCAGCACAGGAGTTCCAGACTGCACGACTGCTCATGTCACATTTTGGGTTCCTCTCTCTTGAAGCACTGAAAGTAAGTGAGAAACATTTAAACTCAGAAAAATGAGCAGATTTCTCTAGTTTAGCCTTCACCACTCTTCCAAAGGTCCTTCACATTGAAAGAGTGTGTATCATTTCAAAATGACCTATTGTTTAAATTATGTTTTTATGTAAAACCATATGTTTTTCATACTTTTTGGTGATTTTTTTTTCCTTAAAGGTCCACTCAAGGATTTTTATTTTTTTTCTTGCCGTGGGGGGGGGGGGGGGGGGGGGATTTTTTTCTTTGTTCATTAACAATTGCTTTTAGGTACACTGTAGTACCAGTTATTTTGCTTACCTGCAGCAGCATACAGGATATCTGGCTGCTGCATCAGTCTCTTAGGTCACATAACCTGCACTCTTGTTGGCTGAAAGACCATGTGCTTATGATGCAGATAGTCTGGTTCTTGAAACATTCCTATGAGACTGATTTTGAAGCTCCCATAGGAATGCATAGCGAGTTTCACTTCCGGGTAACCCAACCTTGATGTGGGTTTCAGTAACTTAGAGTGTGCAGTGACAGCAGTTAGAAATCCTGTATTCAGGTGCAGGTAAGCAAAATTACTGGCACCACTGAGTAAGCAATTTCTCATGAACTAAAGGGAAAAAACGGAGTGGTCCTTTTAAATAAACAAAACTATCTGTTCTATAGTGATCACTTTCAAGCAATCTCCTCACTATTATCACAGGCAAGTTTAAAGGGGTTTTGCCACGATCTCTTTTATACCTCCTGATCCCCTTAGCTCTGTGCGCTCAGAAAAGGGGGGGCGTGTGATTTGTTTGAAAAATTGCATATCATGTGACCCTGCGGGGTGACAACCACCAGGCCTTTCCTCTCTGTAGTCAAAGAAAGGTCTGTTTATGTGTTAGAACTGTAAGTAGCTACATTGTAAACTCAGAGGTAAAACTTTTGCCTCCAGGCACAAGGGTCCTCGGTTCAAATCCCTGCAGGAACCAAACCTGTGGATTTTCTTTCTCTTTATCAATGTACAGAGCTGATTGAGGTTTCTTTTTTTCATTTATTTGCACTCTGTACTAATTACTAAGGGAAGAGGAAGGATTTTAGAATGAAAGAAGGGGGGTTTAGAAATCAGAGCATCCTTTAGAGGCTGAGGTTTTGTGAAAAAGGGTACGGCCTGAATTTTTCCCACTTCATAAACGGAGACGGGGCCGGGTGAATAAAACAGCACAAAAGGGGGAACACTCAAAAGGTCAGGAATTGTTATTGATGATGGGAAATTGTTTTTTTTATTTCAAAACCCACGTCAAATTTACTCGCTGCAAAACCCGTTTAAATAAAAAAATGAACACCAATGTTTATAGACCCGAATCCACTATTCACAGTAGGTGAAATTAACAGTTCAGTCTCCCCTCATTACACAAGGACTTCTTCCCAGGTCTCAGGACATGCCTACAAAACTCTGCCATAGGACTCAGCTCCTGTTCACAAGCTCCTATGGTTCATAAGGACACTGTAAGCAAATATCTTTTAAAAGGGGTTTTTATAAACTTTAACCCTTTTTTTCCACTTTGAATTCAGGGGTGTGTTTACTTCTCCTAGGTTGCAGTAGAAGCCAGGTCTGTAGCTATAGCAACCAGTGCTGGCAACCTATCATGAGAGAGTCAACAGGTCTGTAGCTATAGCGACCTGAGGAGCTGATGCAGCCCATACAAGAGGGGATATCTCAGAATATATATTAATGGACCTATATTGCAAAGTGACTTTGCAATCCTTGTAGTGAGACAACCCCTTTAATGTACTTAAAGGCAACTTAGATAGGATGACTGCCCAAATAAATATAGAATTAAAAAATGCGCAATAAAAAAAGCTAAAATACTGCTCCATATTCTTTTATTTAAAGCTGTTTTTAATTAGACAAAAAAAAATTGGTGATGTCCTGACCTGTATAGTTCAATATACATACGGTCTCCTTTGTTCTTCAGGAGCCAGTAAATAGCCGTCTACCTCCTCACCTCATTGCACTTGATTCTCACATCCCTGGATTCTTTGATGATATTGGATACTTGGATTTTTCTTCCTGTCGTCCCTTTGATACCGTTTTCATTTTCTACATGAAGTCTGGCCAAAAAACAAGTCAGGAGGTAAGAGAACCAGTATTTGACACCAGTGGATGGTATGGTATAGATGATGGGACAATAGTCCTGTTCCTATTCACTGCTTTGAAGATCAACAGTTCTGCTTATTGGTGCCTTATATCTTTCAGATCCTGAAGAATGTAGAGTCTTCTAGTAATGTTCAGCCTCACTTCTTGGAGTTTCTGCTTTCTCTGGGCTGGCCTGTTGATGTTGGGACGCATCCTGGCTGGACGGGGCATGTGTCCACAAGTTGGTCAATTAATTGCATTGGAGAGAATGAACAAGATCAAGGTACATATTTACATAGTTTGTAAGACTGAAAAAAGACATCCATCCAGTTACAAATCGGTTTGAGAGATAAAATACAGTGCATTGATATGCTGCCCCTATTAAAGGGGGAGAGAGGGTGGTTGGATATAAGGAATGTAGGAGCCTGAAGCTCTGTGATATATAGGGTTATATGATGGGGGGGAAGAACTGAGCTCTGTGATATATAGGGTTATATAATAGAGGGAGAGAAGCTGACCCTCTGTGATATATAGGGTTATATATAGAGGAGAGGAAGCTGAGCTCTTTTATATCTAGGGTTATATAATAGAAGAGAGAAGCTGAGCTCTGTGATATATAGGGTTATATAATAGAAGAGAGAAGCTGAGCTCTGTGATATATAGGGTTATATGATAGAGGGAGAGGAGCTGAGCTCTGTGATTATATAGAGTTGTGTAATAGAGGAACTGAGCTCTATTTTCAGCAGTTTTAGAATCCTAAAACCGCCGAAAATACAATTGTTGTTTTTGTGCTGTGTATACTGTAGCCTTAGTCAAATATTTCTATTTGTTACACTCTAAGGGGATCACAATGCTAACCCATTGGGACAGGTTTTGTGGAGGTCGTCTTGTTTTTAAGGGCATGTCCACACGGCACGGGTTTTCGGCCGGTTTTTCAGCCGGTTTGCGGTTTTTCAGACCTCCTGAAAACCGCCGAAAATGGCACAATTGTGCTCTATGGAAAACCCATGCAGCTGTCCCCACTGCACGGGTTTTCCGTGGGGCGGGTTTGCCGCCCGCGGTCCACTCAGAAAACATTGAGCATGTTCATTCTTCCGTCTGGTTTCCGGACGGAATATGAACAACTCAATGGGAGGGAGGAGGGCTGTTCTCCGCTCATTGCAGAGAAAGGACGCGCCCCCCCCTGCCCCCGCGGGGACGGCCGTAAATCCGGACTAATACCGACCGGCAAACCAGCCGGTATTTGTCCCTTGCCGTGGGAACATGCCCTTAAGGTTTCATCCCTGTCACGGGTGTTGCTGCTGTGGACATTTAGGAGAATAGAATGGTTTGTGTTTGGCTTTATTCCTCCTTATATTTGTCTCAAAACATTGGATTGGAAAACGCTGACTTCATGCTTCGGACGCCATCTTGGAGCCTATTGTATGGATCCACCATTGTAAGACTCGATTTCCATGTTTCTTTCGTTCTCTAGAAGAAGCGGTGACTGCCGAGGACACTGGAGGAAGCATATTTAATGGGGAGAAGAAAGTCCTGTATTATGCAGATGCCTTGACAGAAATCGCTTTTGTTGTACCATCAGCAGTGGAGTCTCAGAGTAAGTAGAGAGGACTTACAATGTAGTGATTCCCTGAACCTTCCCCAATGGCATACTAACTTTTACATTGTGCCTCCCCCTAACAGCAGATAGTTCAGAAAGCAATGCATCTGAGCAGGAAAGTGACTCCAACATGGATCTTCTGCCAGGAATATTAAAGCAGCCTCTAACGTTGGAGCTATTTCCTAATCATACGGACACTTTAAATTCTACACAAAGGGTGAGATGATGTTTTTATTTTTTTTATTTTAAGACTTTATCTGGCCCCTCAGATGGCGTTCACACCATAGCACACGCTATTTTTTACTAAACTTTACATCTTTTAGGGAGATTCCAGCAGTAATGGATCTTTCATTGGTCTTTTAGACTCCATAATGAATCATTATTTGCCTCTTTTTAGTAAGCAGTAGCCGCACAGGTTTGAGCCATTGTTCAGCGAAACTGGGGACTGTTTGGGGGGAGAGGATGGGGGAGGCTCAGATTTTAATGTCATCCACGTTAATTTCAGTTGCTGTTAATGCAATTGATGAATTTCACCAGCAAGATGGCTGTTGCTCTCCTGTCTTGAAACAAGAGGAACTAGTTGACAGAGGGGAACATCCCCAGTGTGTGTTGAAAGGGTCGTCTTGCTACAAAGATTAGCTTTCAGCATGTTGTAAACACTAAAGATCTTTATCAAATATATTGCATTGTTAATTTTTGTTTGTTAAGGAAGCTACAAAGTGTTTTTTATCACTTCTGTGCTCTCTCTGGTTTCCACAAGTGACTGGTCCTTTGTACTTCTCCCCCCTTGCTGTTTATCTATTGATAGCAGGGCAGTGACATCACACTGGTCGCTGCAGACAGAAAATTCGGGCAGTGAGAGCTTGTTTGTTATCTGATCTTTCAGACAAAAGCCAGTAATTACTACTGTTTACTTTACCTCAGAAGCTTCCCTGATCCTGACAGTATGAGATTTATCTAATTAACAGAAGTCTTAATACACAGAGCTCATGTTAATTAACAGTCAGCTTAACAGGAAGTGACAGAGCGAAGCAGCATTATTTAATTCATGCATCCTATGAAACTTTGAGATGAGACAACCCTTTTAAGTTTTTAGCATTGTAGAGGATATGTGAGTATAGTAACCTGATTTATAAACTCTTGGATCTCGGGTTTTTCTCCAGCTCAGTCCCACATCTAAGACGAGGAAGACTCTGCACGGACGAACAGTTCCTCCATTGGGCCCAGAGACCAAGGTGGCTGTTGTGGTGGCTGGAGCAGTATGATGACTTGGGTATAGTTTTTCATATCATCTTAGTCTTATTTATTTTAGTTTTTTTTACTTTATCGATTTTTTTGCTTTTATTCACTCCTTTTCATGACATTGGTAGGCACTTTTCACACCCCTTAGTTGTACCAGATATTACTCCACTCGCCTTAAGTTTCTCTATGCGTTTGTCATATTGACACCAAATGTTAGCTACATCTAAAAACAAAGTAATAATGGAGACCTATGTGCCTTCCAGAGAACTTCCCACTGTCGGACATTGCAGCAGAGACCAGTACTGGGATAGAGACTACAACAAAACGAGCGCCACTTTCCTCATAGTAAACAGTGACACCTCATTTTGTTCTGTATGATTTATTTCAGATATCTAATGTATCTTTTTATTCCCTTTCAGGAACAGCACGCCCGAGAAAGAGGTTCCTGTAATATTTATACACCCCCTGTACACAGGCCTGTTCCGTGTGAAAGTACATGGGGCTTCTGGCAAATTCAACATGGTTATCCCATTGGTGGATGGAATGGTAGTGAGCAGAAGAGCTCTCGGTAAGTTTAGGATCTGTGATTTTATCAAAATCCGTAGCAAAAAAACTGGTGAAAGAGTGAAGTATATGTTGGCAAAAGCTTCTAATTCCTTTATGATCCATAAATTGTGAGGGTATGTTCACACGCAGTAATTGCAGCACGGACAGCAATGTATGGTGGGTGTTTTGGAGTGCGCAGCTCGCGTGTTGTTACTCCCATGGCGCGCAGGCCCCATGGACATTTATTACTCACGGCGCGTATTCGCTGCAAGTAATTGACATGTCCATTATCTCCCCGCGCATACAATTATTACGGATGTATTGTTTCGTGTGGGTAGAGGTGGGTAACCATAGTTCTCTGAGAGCTATGGATTACCGTAATCATGGGGCGCATTTCCCCATATATTAAGCGCAGTACTCTGCGAAATGCCCCCTCAAACAAGCAGCTTAAGTGAAATACCTTCTTAGTCTGTTCTGTGAAAAAATATGTAGGGTACCCATAAATGTTCTTAAAGGGAAACTATCACCTTGAACGTGCTCTCTGCCAGCAGCTTACTATAGAACAGAAGGAGCTGAGCAGAGCTATATTTAATTTTGTCAGAAACTCATTAGAAGACCTTGTAATCAGTTAACTCAAATTCCCACTTATTCTCTGTTAAGGAGTCCAGTAGGCGGTCTTACCACAAAGGTAAGGTTACCACAAAGATTTGAAAAAGAATCTCTGAGAAAATGAGCCCTACCATGCGATAACGCATAACATTTACAAACAAGAATAACAAGCAGTGCTGCCCATACCTACTGCTATCTTTGTATCGTGGGAAAAACCCCAAATAGTTTATGAAAATTTGTTGGGAAAGATTAAATTTTTTGGGAGGTGGAAATAGCATCCTTGTTTGTTCTAGCTGTGCGTTCCCTGTGGGAATTTATGAGATGACTACCCTTGTACTTCATAGTGTGTTGATTTAGGCATTTCTACCCTTTTTATAAAATTTGTTGATCTAGGTGTAAGTTTACATATTTATTTTTGGTGCTTTGTGCTTCTTTTTCCTCTTCCTGGTGACTCTTCTTGCAAAGGAGAAACATATTGGAGCATTACATTTGTTGTTAGGGACCTCCCAGTACAGGGTTGGCCCCAAACCCCCATAGGACATTTTCTTTTTTTGGTAATTTAATTTAATAAATTTTAAAATTTGTTTACCTTTTGGCATTAATTAGCATTCTTTTTTTATTTTGTTCATATCCATATATGAAGTAGTAGGCATTAGTCCAAGGCTAGGTCTACACAGCATTGTACAAAAACTCACTGGAAACCAAATGCTAAAACTGTTCATAAAACTAAGGTTTTTTAAACCGTGCATGCAAAAAACCCCTAAAAAAAAGAAACCCCGGTTTTACATTTTTGGCGGGGTTATTTTTTCTGGGAAAAGCCCCAAAAATTTTAATTGTGTGCATTTCTGCAAAAAAAAGCCAAAACAAAGTCCCGTGCTTTTAAAAGACTCCAATAGTACTTTTTTCTCTGTCGTTTTTTTTTTTGGGAAAAAAGTTTCAGAAAACGATAAACACCCAAAAATTACCCGAAAAAAAAAAATTCTGTTTGGGGACTATAGGGAAGTATTATTTTAAAGTCTATGGGAGCTCTTTTTCTTGTTTTTTTAAGGGGTTTTAGGAAAACAAAAAAACTCTGAAAAAAACGGAATTTTTTTTGGGGGGGGAGTGGAGACTTAGCCTAAGGGGATAGTTTCCCCTCGAAATTTTTTTTTTGGGGATTTTTCCTTCAGTGTGACTGAATGCTTAGGGCCAATTGGGGCCTCTTTTAACGGTTTATTTTCCCCGGGGGGAATTGGCGCCTTTTACTGGCGGGGGATTTGCGGGCATTTACGGCGCCAATCCGTCGGAAAATTCCGCGGGGGGAGGAAAGTGCATGCACATTATTTCGGGGGCGGAGGGCCCCTTGAAAAAAAACGATGAAATTTTTAAATGGGGGGGGGAGCGGCCCCCCCCGTTCCCGCCCCTTATTCACGGGGGATTTGTAAAGCGCAAAAAACCCCGTCGGGAATAAGCCTTGTGAACGAGGCCTTAGGGTGTGTCTCATCAAAGGGGACAGCAAAGGGGGTTCCCCTTTCGGGGCGTTTTACCTGTCTCGGAAAGGTATCTTTTTTTTTTTTTTTTTTAATGGGTTGGGAAAAGGGGTTTAGCGTTTTTTGTAATTACCCAAATTTAAAACGTTATGTTTTATCGCATTTGGTTTCCCTTTTTTTGTTCTTTTTAATGGGGAAATTACACCTAAATTTTTTTTTTAAATTTTCATTTTTTAATTTAATTAAATTTTTTAATTTTTAAAAAAACCCAATTTTTTTCCTTCAAAACCCCTAAAAAAAAATTTTTAAAAAAAACTCTGCAGATATTTTTTACTAAAAATGCTTTTTTTCTGCAGGAAATTTGAAAGTTATATCTCCATAGTAATGGACAAACAAAGTCAAACCTTGTAGTGGGGCTGTGCATTGTATCCCGATTTATTGCTAAACCCACTTTAAAAGCATGTTTGGGAAGGGAAAAAGAAGGGAATTTTTACTGCCCGAGATTGGGGCCCCCAAAGGGGCTTTGGGATTTCTCTCTTGCCACGGGATCCATAGGGGGCCTTTTTTTCAAAAACCCTTAAAAAAATTTTGCAGATTTTTTTTTTATATCCCCTTGGAGAATACAAAAACCCGTTTCCAAATCTTTGAATGATTGGGAAAAAAAGTTTTCACTGTATTTTTTTGTTTTTTGTTCATTTCCTTTCGAAAATGGGTGAATTAAAGGGAAAATGTAAAAATAGTTTTCATTAAAAATCTCTTTCGCCAATAATTATTGGGGGGGAAAAAGCCCATGGGTAAAAGGCCTTGCCTTCGGGGGGGGACACTAGGGGAATCAAAAGTGTTTGTCCCGCCCCCACTGCCATATCCCCCATGCTGAAGCCAGGCTGATCAGTTTTCTGTAGTGTATGTAGGAGGCAGACGCTGCTCTGCAGCTCTGCAGAGTTTTTTTTTTTTTTTTTCCTTTCCTTTTGCAGGAAGGTGATTGAGCTCACGGGCTCTCACTGGAGGAAGGTGATTGAGCACACGGCTCCACGTTGGATAAGGTTTTGGTCGAGCACTCGGCTCTCACCCGTTGGAAGGTGGTCAGCTACTCGGCTCTCCACCCGTTGGAAGGTGGTCGGCACACGGCTCTCACCCGTTGGAAGGTGGATCGAGCACCCGGCTCTCACATGGAGGAAGGTGAACGAGCCCCGGCTATCACCTATAAGGGGGGCCGTCATCGATAACTGCACTGGTGGACGGCTGTCCCGTCCCCAACTGCCGTCTCCTATGGATTCCGGGTAGCCTCACCATTGTGTGTTAATGGTACGAGGCGGTGTGCCGCGACGCACGAAGACATCGGATTGGTGATACCCCGACCTCCCGTTTGGGGGTGGTGGGGATTTTTTTCCTTTATTATAATTTTTGGGTGGCCGCAGGAATTCCGTTTCATGCGCCTCCCAGTGTTGCACAATATTTCCCAGTGGTTTTGGGGGGCAACCCAGGGCAGGCGTAGTTTCCGTCCCCTTGGCCAGTGCCGGTGCTGGTTAGCGGTCTGTTAGGACCGCTGTGGCAGCGTGATCGGTTAAAGGTTTGGCCCCGGGCGGCGTTTTTCTCTTGCCGCGGACTGGGGGTCCCAGTGATGGGTGAGGGGGGCTTATGTCCCCCCCATTACTATAGTTGCTCTAAGATGCTGGACAGGTTGCAGCACGGCATGGCGTTGGGCCAAGCCATGCTGTGCAGCGGCTGGTACTGCGCTATTGTTGAGGGTCTGGCGCTGGCTACTGGGGGTGAGATGGGTCTCTCAGGGGATCTGCAGGTATCCCCTTACCGGTTCCTGGGGGCCGCTCGGTGGTCGGCCACGGCGCGCGGTTCAAATTTAGCCCCGGCTTCGGGAGGTTGGCCGGGGCCGGGCCCTCTCCCGGCGATGTGCCGCCTGGAGGGGGCCCCTTCCCTGGGATGGGGCAGGACCTCCAGCAGCCCGGGACTGTGTTGGAGGCGGAGCATAAAACCCGTTTTTGCGGGTTTCAGCGTCTGCTTTCTTCTGACTGCTGAGGGAGCACAGAATCTTGGGATGGTAAGTTAACCCTGTGGGCCATCCATTCCTGCCCCTGCGCTTTGCAGCCATGTCACTTTTCAGGGCTTAGTGTTTTAAAGCGCCCGTGCCCAAAAACAATGGCCACTTGTATTCGCCGGCACCCTTTGCCAGACAGTGTTGATGGCTAGCCCCGGTTGCATCTGTGTTCTTTGTGCTGCTCCGCTTCCATCACTGCGGGACCCAGTGCCGCTGTTGGGACCGGTGTCCCATAATGGCCCAGGGTCCCTCGCTCATTAGCTGTGGGCAACCCTGTACAGAGTTCCCCAGGTTTCGGTTTTGGCCATAGGGCACATGCCGTCGCTGCCCCACCTCGCACCTCCACGGGTCCCAGCGCTGGCGCTCAGCCCGTACGGATTGTTAGCGTAAGAGGGTTAGAGTTCTCTATGCCTCTTTTTTTCACCCCGAGCTCTCTCCCATTGACGGTGAGTCGGAGAATTAGAAGCTCCGAAACTGGATAAGGCTGCTTTCAAGTGGGGAACTCCTTGATTCGGACCTCTTTGAGCCAGACAGATGATGATGACTGATGATGATGCTGGCCAGCAGCGCCAGGCCTGGTTTCGGCAACTGTTGGAGACTCCCCTGTCCTGGCTTTGGCAGACAGGGTTGATTGATGCGGGCAACAGTGGTCCATGCCCTTAGCCAGCTATTGGGGACGGGTGATGAAAGCTCAGGCCTGACTGAATTTGACCCCTTTGGACAGACTCCCTGTTCTCTGGCTTTGGGCCCAGGAAAGGGTTGATGGAGTGGACAGCGAGTCCAGGCACTTAGTGGGAAAGCTCCGGGGCATGGATCCGCCTCTGTTGGAGGCTCCCTGCTCTGGGACAGACAGGGTTTTAAATAGGATGACAGCAGTGGTTAAGCCCTTTTCAGAGCTGTCACGAGACTCCCTCATGTTAAGGGTGAGGATGTCTCAAGCCTCCAGGAGTAGGTCTCCTAGGGGCGGCAGGCTTGACAGTGTTTGGTGTTCCTAGCACCGCATGAAATTGGAACTGTTTGCCTAGGAAGTGGAAACATCTGGTCAGAGTGTTTTTGTTTCGTAACAGACGACTTAAGTGCTATTCGCGCCTTTTCCAAGAAGGATCAGGGTTTAATGAGTGGTCGGGTGGTCCCTCGGGGACCCCAGTCACCCGGTCAAGTAGTCTATGGCCATCTCCCTGTCTCGGGAGCAGTGGGTCCTTGGTGATGGCACAGACTGGCGTCCTCACGGGGTTGGTTGAAAGTCCGCCTTGGGGCGTCTGGGGGCAGCCTGCGACCTGCGCTTGGCTTCTCCGAAGTTCAGCTTGCATGGTCTTGCCGTTAGCCTACTGCAGCGCGGGCTTTCGGTGGAAGCTTCCACAGGGGATTTGGAATTCCCGCTTCCCGGTTCTCAGAGTTTCTGCGGCCCCAGTAAGTTCTCGCTGGTGTCAACCCGTTTTATGGCTAGAGCCGTCCCCTGTAGCTAGAATTTTTGGCGGGGGTTGCAGCCGCCAAGGGACTTATAGGTTTGCCAACTTCCGCTCTGCCTGCGGTAAGCGTTTTTCTGGGAGGCCACAGTGGGCGTGGTTATGCGCCACCCCTCAGGGCCCAGCTGGTGCTAGCGGCATCACGTGGACTGTCTTTCAGAACGCCCAAGCGCTTTTTGCCCAAATAGCGCTTTGGGCTGAGGAAGCTGGTTCCCCACCCGATTTTTTTTGGCGGGGGCATTTCCTCAGTTCCAGGGACTGGCGTTCAGGTCAGCGGTACCTGGTTTTGCTGTCTCGCCACTCAGGATTCACTTTGTTGGCTTCCCCGCACGGGATTGCAGCTTCATATTGCGCCCGCGGTCTGGCTCGGGCGTCAGTTTCCAATCTGGCAATCCGCACTCGCCTCTGTCGAGGTGGGATTATGCCGGACTCGAGTTGAGCGTTTTTTCAGGCATTTTATTCAAATCCCTTTAGGGTTCGCATTGAGGGAAAGCTCACTAAGGCCATTGTCGGTCCTGTAAGTGCTAACCAGTATGCGTTTTAGGGCCCGGTTGCCATGGTAGTCGTCTGGTCAGCGTAGCCTCTCGGGAGCGCTGAGAGTTTTTTTCAGTCTGCTAGGGACTTCAGGTTGTTTTCTTCCTATTCCAGGTCTATCAACGGTCCCCGTGTGTTCACAGTCAGGCTCTGACATTGTTGCACCAAGGGGCCTATTGTAGTTCTTGCCACCCTAATGGACGATCCTCCCACTCAGGGGGTTGGTCCCACCTCAAATTGCGCCTGCCGGGTCAGCGTCAGGATTCCCTGGAGTTTTGCAGCGCACCGTTTCGGTGGATGGCTAATAGCAGCAATCCCAGTCTGATTTCCGTTGATTAGGATGGAATAACGTCGAGGGATGAACTTATGCTCAATCAGGTTTCAGAGGATCTCCCGTCTGGAAGCTTGCGGCACTTATTCGTGCCCCTATATCTGTTTCGCATCCTGGCATATTCTTTAGTGTAGCATGCGAGGGTTTGGCAGCTGAGGGACCTCCTCTGAGGCGTGGGTCCTTTTGCTCACTCCTGCAGTGGGCACTCCTGCCTCCGTGACTCAGGGTCTCCATTGTCCTTGGTTCTGAGCAGTGGCCTTCCACCCCAGGCTCGTTCTCGACCTAGGGCTGGTGACCAGCCTTCCCGGTTTATCATCAGGGGAGTAATTTCTGTGCCAGCAATGGCTGGTCATCACACAGACGCCAGCCGTTTCGGGTTGGGGCCCCGCTCCCGGACGATGACGGCCGGGGACTCTAGTCAACCTGGGGAAGCCAGTCGTCAGATCTCCTGTGCTGGTGGAACCCCAAACGTTTTCCTTAAGCGCTCTCCATTGGGTTCACCTCTCATTTGGGGGGCACCCAGTTCGGGTACGGTTCCAACAACACCACGATGTGGCATGTTCTGAATTACTTCAGGGTGGGTCACAGAGGACGAGCAGTTCTCTCTGATGACTCGTGGGTTCTTCGCTGACAGAGCGGGGGGGCCAGGCGGTTCACCCTGGTCGACAACTCCCCTTCCAGGGGTTGTGGAAACCAGCTTGCCAATCTTCTGGCGGAAATGCTTCGCCCTCCTGGCCAGAGGTGAGTTTCGCGACATGGTGGGCGTTTCTCGCCCTCAATCCCTAGCGCCGGGTTATATGGCCAGAATCACCTGGCGCTGACAGTGGACTTGCTGGCCTGCCTTCGAGTAGGTTTTGTCCCGTCTTTTTTAACCCTGGTCCCTTTCTTTTTCGAGGGGACTCAAGTGCCTCGAGTCGGAGAGGATACCAGCATGTGCCCTCTACCTTAGGATTAGGGCCACAGGTCGGGGTACTGCGGAACTCTGGCCCGATTGGCAAATGGTTCCTGACCGCTTTTTGTTAGACCCAGGCTTCTGTAGCAGGCCCTGTCCAATCCACGTTACGGCGGTTGCAGTTTCTCAGCTGGAGCTGTTTGCAACTGCAACCCTAGTATTCACATGGGTCTGTTGCCCAGAAATCTTTCACCTTTGGCTCCAAGGGTGCCCGTTTTTCCACAGTCTTGGCCGGGAGCAGGAACTCGCCCTTTCCCACTTGAAAGGGCAGATGTTCGGTTCACCATTTTCTGTGGAGCACAAGTGGACCCCGCCACTCGCGTAAGGTCTCTTATTGCAGGGGGTGTTTGCGCTAGGTCCCTTGGGTTCGTTAGGGACTACTCGAACCGTGGGGTACAATCCTTTCGGGAAATTAGACAGTCTGCACCTTCCGGGGCCTCCACGGGAAGTCTCCCTGTTGTTTTACGTTTATGGAAGGTGGCTTCTGGGTGGCCATCACTTCTAGCACCAAGGACTGTATGGGCAGCTCTATCTGCCGGCCCCTGTTCTGCGGAAGGGACCCAGGGATAACTTCTGTGTCTTGTTCTGTTACGATTTTCTAGGATGCGTTTCATCGTTTCATATCGATGAAGACCTAGTTCTGCACTCTTTTGCCCCTGTCCTTCTCATCTTTGAGGACGATTGTTACGTTGGTAGGCATGGTCAGGGCTGTCGGTTTACCTCTCTGTTTGGATCCTTTGGTACTCGCAGCCCTCTTGGGTGAGCCCTTGAGGGTCCTTGAGGGGTTGGCGTCTCTAGGCCGCCATTTCCTGCAGGATCTGGTCCATAGTTTCGCAGGTCACGGCTAGCTCCCTGAGCAGTTTGGGGCCGCCTGGTTGGTTCGGCGCAGCCCCGGTTTGGCAGGTTTGCAAAGTTGTCACCTGGACTTCGGCCCTTACCTCGTCTAGGTTCTACCCAAACTCATGCTTTGCCACGGCGCTGCAGCTCTCTAGCCGTAGGTTACTTCAGTTAGCAGTGGGCTGATGCTTGTCACTGCTGATGAGGTTTTCTAGTTGCCCACCCTCTGGGACTGCTTTTGGACATCCCATGGTGCTGTGTCCCCCAATGAATTATTGGCGAGAAAATGGGATTTTTGTACTTACCGTAAATCCTTTTCTCGTCCAATTCATTGGGGGACACAGGTCCCGTCCTGTTTTTGTCGCCAGGGAATTAAGGTTCTCTTTTGTTCCTCCTCTCGGCCACGGCTTTTGTACCAACTGATCAGCCTGGCGTCAGCAGGAGGGATATAGGCAGTCAGGGCGGGGCTAACACGTTTGATCCGCCTCCTAAGGCAAGGGCCTATACCCAAGGTGCTGTGTCCCCCAATGAATTGGACGAGAAAAAGATTTTACGGTAAGTACAAAAATCCCATTTTCTATTCTGAGTGTTAAGCGGGATAGGAGAGTAGGTTGTGTAGGGCACATCAGAGTCTGACAAAGGGAAAGCACCCACAGAAGGCAGCTCATACAGGCTGTGGATAGAAAACTAAAGAGTAAGGAGATCGATACGCTCACCCTCACTTTGCGACTTCTTATATTCAATTCCCGTGTTGATACATCTTCTGCTAACCTCGTCGTCCCGCACGGACAAACCGCCGTGCGGTGTAACATAAATCCAATGAAGAGAACTTTCAGCGAGAGTTGAGTAAAAGCAGGAAAATTTGATTAAACCGTATACAGCCTTAAGCAAATAGCTAAAAAGCGGGTATAAAGGGAAAACACGCTTACGCGTTTCGAATCCACTTGATTCTTGATCACAGCTGGATTTGGATTTCTATGTGGATAGAAAACCATACACAAGGCAAATGCAGGGGATGATTGCTTAGGTTGTATACACGTTTTACAAGAAAGCAAAGCCCTGATTATGAACTCTAGACTTCAAGTAATACATGCTAAATGTGAGGTTTGTATGTTTAAGAGGACACCAATATGAAGAAAGTCTGAAGAGAGGAGCGGCTGTAAATTGATTATTAGGGGCCTGAAAATAGATGAAGATTGAATACTTAAACGTAATGCAACATTTTTTTTTCTTTTAAACTTCGTATAAGTTTCACTTCGATATGTAAAAAGTAATTTTTCCCATGTCCAAGATAACCATTCTTTCTTACATATTTTTATCTTCTTAGGCTTTTTAGTAAGACAAACGGTCATCAACATCTGCAGGAGAAAAAGGTTAGAAAGTGACTCCTACAACACACCACATGTGCGACGGAAGCAGAAAATCACAGACATAGTCAACAAGTACAGGAACAGACAGCTAGAGCCTGAGTTCTACACATCTCTCTTCCATGAAGTTGGCCTAAAGAGCTGCACTCCTTAAACCAAAATGTACCCACTCTGTGGGGCCTAGGGGCCAATGACTATGTTAAAAGGGCCACTCTGCCAGGGTCTGGAAACCAAAAATAAGAGCTGATGCACTGAGTGAGTGAAGAGGGGCCATAAGGGATTTCTGTGGGATAATGCAGGCAATTGATTGTCACTGACCGCTTCTTGTAGATTTACATCATTTGGCTGAACATTGATCCACAATGCAGACAAGTTCCAATGCACCAGAACATCGGGGTCCAGGGTTTGAGCTTAAAGTATGCATGAGAAGGCGGCTGTGGCCGAATCTATGAAAGGTTCAGCCATATAGGTTTGTATGTCCCACTCTGTTTCGGAGCCATCTTGCGTAAAAGTACTTGCAGGACATTGCAAGCTAGCAATGTATTGCCGGTCCATAAGCAGACTTTCTGTTGAGGTTAGGAGGGAAGCCTCAGTATGTATGCAATCCTTTATTCCTTAGTTTGGTCCATTTTATATTACACCATCAAAAGCATTAAAGACTGTCATAGAGGTGTATGCTTGGAGAGTGTGCACCCTATAAAAAAAAATCTTCAATCCAAAATATCAAATGTATTGACTTGTTGACCCTTTCCATTCCGTAGGGGCCAGTAAAACCTAAAAAGTCATGTGAGCATAAATTACATTGTCTAACGCAGGCATCCTCAAACTGCGGCCCTCCAGCTGTTGGGAAACTACAACTCCCATCATGTTATATAATCACTAACATTGGGAATGATGGGAGTTGTAGTTTCCCAACAGCTGGAGGGCCGCAGTTTAAGGATGCCTTGTCTAACGTTTAGGTCTTCAGCGTTTTAGCCAATCGCTCAGATTTTCATAGTCCTCTAGGCTGCTCCTACCGAAGATAGCCATATCAAATATGGCAAAATCCACTGTTCTGGATGAAACCACTACTTTGCTGTATTTATATGCTATTACATTATATATTTCCAGATCTATGATGTCTTTTGTTCAGCCCTTTTAATGAGCAGATCTTGTGATTATTGATTAGGAAAGGCGATATCCTCTAATCAAACAGTAGTAGGGATCTTGTATAAAATTATTCTTTATGTCTTCATATGAAGGAACTTGTATAAGTTCATTACATATTGATAATGAAGCCTTGTTTAAATTAAGCAGCATCAATGGAAATGGTAATATTTGAGCCATAATGGATTTCTGTAATTAAGTAGGTACCCAAAATGTATTACATAGTGGGTTAACATTAGAGTACATTTTCAGCCCTTGATTCCATGTTTCTTTTGCACCTAAAATTCTGTGCTCATAAATTTCTTAATAGATCTAGGAGCCTGGTTAGAGCACTACATTCCCTGCATTGACATTTCTAGAACCTAATGTTTTGCCAACCTGCAGCCACCATTACGGGAACTTACTGCATGCTGTTACTAAGTCCATAGACTCCCCCTGTTTATGCCTGTGAATCGGAAAAAACTTTAAAATTATCAGCACAGACTCTAGCACCTTTCTGGGGTGAGGAGAGGAGCTGTGGTGCAGTAATTGGGATTATTCCCAACAGAAAAATTGATGCAGCCCCCAGTTTTCAGTCCCAGCTTGATGATAGTACCTGGCTCTTATTGAGTTGTGCTAAGCACCATCCGGCTGCAATATCTTGTTCAGGCATTATATATGTATCTGTTACTCTTCCCAATACTTATAGCACTTTGCTGTGACAGTTTGGACAGTATGTATATCTGCAGCCTCTAGTGCCAGATTGAAAAGTGACTGATTTTCTGTCAAAGTAATCCTCTACTTTGTGAGGATCCTGTTGATGGCAATAAGAGTTGTGACTCGAATCTGATTCATCCTCTATCCCACACGTCACCTCTGCGCTGTCTTTAATTGCATAAACACCTCTTCACTGCCATCTGTAACGTGCAAGCTCCGTCGTGTGGTAACCAACCAACATCCGTTACCCATATAACATTCACTTCACCAAGGACTCTGAAAAGTCAAAAGTGGAATCACTACTTTGTGAGTCAGAGGGGCTGGTCCTCTCTGATGGTCTGAGATTAGAGCATCTTTTAATGTACATACGTTTTTTTTTCTGATATCTTGCCAAGATTGTTTTCTTTGATCTATACTATCACTTGAATTATTGCCTTTGTGTGGGGTGCACTGTCTTGGTATGACTTGTACAGTTTCCTTCTGCGTCTGAGCTCCACTAATCTAATGGTTAATCTGGCTTCCATGTAGCAGATTGAAGACAGCGCCCCCTGTTTGCACTCTAAAGCACATACTTTTTTTTTTCTTTTTTTATTACTGCTTTATTTGGGAACACATTTAGTCACTTGGCTTGCACCTGCTAATGCAAAGTGCGTGCACAGTTTTATTAAAGTTCCTGTTGTAAGTCATGGACACTGTGGAATTCTACCCGGTTCCTGTATTTTATTCTGTATATAGGGCGTCGGCACAGGGCTGTGGAGTCACTGTAAATAGAAAGGTATGACTCGATTTAGCAGATTTCCTGTAACCTTTTTCCCGTTAAGCCACGAAACATGGTTTTTGTTCATGCCAGTCGCCTTTCTCTGAAAGGATTACACATCTGATATTGAATGTAACACATTTAGTCAAATAAATTTTAAAGGCAATTATTATTTAAGGACAGTTTGTGCGTTTCTTTATTTTTTTCCATCTTGCTAAATGTATTCAATTGCTTTTTAAATCAATATTGTTAGAAAACATTTAATTGTATAGAATTTGGAAAGGACTTCATTTTATTGATGGACTTGATGCTGCGTTACCAGACACATCCTATAAACAAGAGTGCTGCTGTTTTAGGAGGAGGGGACAAATCCCCTGATGACCACTGTGGGATATGTTCACAGCATTTTTTTTCTGTGCTGAAAATGTCTGTGTGTAATCAGCCAGATTTCCCTGACAAAAACTCTGCCCTTGTAGATGTAGAATTTCAGCGAGGAAACTATGCTGAATTTCCAAGGCACAATCTTTAAAAAAAAAATAATGTACCCCTTAAAATTTATACACCCTATACCCCCACAATATTTTTTTAATAAGATTGTGCCGCTGAAATTATATTATACACACACTAGAACAAAACGTCATTCCGTTCTGCACCACCCCCTCTTGTCCTGAGATACTCCTTGATTCTTGAATGCAGCAAGAGCAACGAATGAAAGGGATGCAAATAGTATTTACAGTCTTGGAGCATTGTGCTTCCATTTGCACACCTTGACAGATTGGTGTGCATGACCTATTTTTTTATTTTACTCCTTACTTTACAAAAGACAGCGCCTTGCTATTTTCCGTTTACCTGAACCACAATAAATTATCATACATGGTGTGCTTCCTTTTAACTGAATTACGGTATATTAAACCCTGTACACCGAGAAAAATAATTGTAACTTGCAATGTAGCTCCAGAAGTAAATTTTTTTTGTAGTATAGTATATAATTAATTTCTGGGGGTACAGTGTTAGAATTATTTTCATCTAGCACAGTGTGTAACCCACTCGGAATTTATAATGCACACAATACCCTGGCAATGGAATGGTAATACGTTTACTGTGCCTCCTAAAATTACATTGAACACTGTACCCCAGAGCTTTATGCACACTATACACTCTGAAATATTACACATTAGATACAAAAAATATCACACACTGTGTCCCCTAAAATGAATTATATTAAACAATGCAATCCTAGAACTTGTTAAACTGGCGGCAGAAATGAATACACACTGTGACCACTGAAATAAAATATATTAAGACTGCAAAAAAAATAGGTGTGATCAGTTCACCAATAATCTTATCTCCTCTGTTGGGTGAAGCACGGTCAGGAGCAAAACTGCAGACTCCAATGGAACAATAGAAAACCGCGATATGACCATCAGAAGGAAAATATAAAAATTTCTTCTTTATTAACTTCAAAGATAAAAAATCAAAACAAGCCAGAGGTATACACCAATGAAAGACACTCACTGCATGGCAAAATCGGCACTTTGCTGACAGGTTTCGGACTAATCAAAGTCCTTAGACGTAGCAGGATGCATGATGCTATGTCTAAGGACTTTGATTAGTCTGAAACGCGTTAGCGAGGTGCTGATTTTGCCATGCAGTGAGTGTCTTTAATTGACATAAACCTCTGCCCTTGTTTTGGATTTTGTATCTTAGAATTTTTTATATTTTCCTTCTGAGTTGGAAGCTGGTCCTATCGCTGCTTTTTATATTAAACACTGCACCTGAAATTTTTTACAAACTACAACCCATAAAATTAAAATACTCCCTGTGCTGCAGAAATTAACAATGACCCCAGGAATTGTGACAATATATACCCCAATAAATGTATTACTTTACATGCTGTGCTGTAACCCCACTGATTAACCCCTTCCCGATATTTTAGGTAAGTTTACATCATAGTCAGGAAGTGGTTCCCACAAATTGACGTAAATTTATGATTTGTGATTGTGTGACCGCTGCGGGAAACCAGCTGTACATTATAGCCGGTATCCTGAAGCATCGGCCGAGACCGGAGTTTACTCTGGTCACAGACGATTAACTTCTTAGCTGCTGCAGTCATGGCAGCTGAAGGGCAAGACAGAAGGAGGGAGCTCTTTGTGTCCCCATTTACACCCTGCACCGCAATCTGGGAATGTCGACGGTCTCCATAACAATCCAGAAACCTAAGATTCTGGGTCGTCCGATGTCATTTCACTCAGCTCTGCCCGGAGTTGGACATGGTTATTGATCTCTACAACATGTAGCAGTACAGTAAAAATCCAATTTTTTTTAAAAGTACACATAGTTGGTATCGCCACGTGCCTAACAACCTACCCTATAAGTCTACCATATTATTCTACCCACACGTGATGGGGTAAAAAAAAATTGATTTTTGTTGCTCCCGCTGCACATAAAATGGAATGGAAAGTGCTGCAACCCTTAAAAAAAAAAAAAAAAATGTAATTTATCGACCCAAGGAGTAAAACGTATTCTGAACGGTGAACGCTGTAAAAAAATAAAATAAACACTACCAGAATTCTTGTATTATCTCCATCCTGCCTCCTAAAAAAGGATTAGGGCTATGTCTCCCCAGATCTGGTTTACAGTTGAATTTTTAAGCAGATTCAGGATTTAGACTCCACAAAACTTAAGTAAAATCCCCCCATCGCCTAATAAAAACTGTGCTGCAGTCTACACTCTTGGATTTTCTGAGGTCTGAGTTCAAAACCAGCGGTTTGAAAAAAAAACTTATAACACGTTCTATAATTTTTTTGTTTTATTATCATAAAATACGAATGGGGGGGCCCAAAGTCAGAAAACTGCAGCAAAAAAAAGGGCACAAAAAACAAAAACAGAGTAATCGGAGCAGTATTTAAACCTTTGCCGTGTCTACCCCCTAACGCCGTGCCCTCCCCCCCCCCCCCCCCCCCCCCCCCCAAAAAAAAAAAAATTTTAAAATAAAAAAAGTCAATCAAATGCAAAAAAACCTCTACACAAAAAAAAAAAAAAAAATATTTAAAGTCAGACCTTTTTTCCCCCAAAAAAAAAACAATAAAAAACACCAAATCATCCTGGAAAAAAAACAAGCTGCGATACAGTTCCGTACACAGAAAAATAAAAAAAAAGCTATGTCTCTCAGACTATGGGAAGCAACACTTGTTTTCTTTTTTTTAAAAAAAAAATGTTTTTTTGTGTAAAAAACAGTAAAGCATAAAAAAAATATACAAATTGGGTATCGCTGTAATGGTATCAACCTCCTGAGCAAAGCTAGCATGTCATATACTCCACACGGTGACCGCTGTACATAAAAAAACACTATAATCAGGATTGCTGTATTTTGTTCAAAATGCCTCACAAAAACCATAATAAAAAGGGATTAAAGTGTCATATGAACCCAATAATGGTACCAATCAAACCATTAAATCATCCCGCAAAAAAAAAGCCCATAACTGCTTCATATACAAAAGATAAAGTTATGGGTAGCAAAATGATGATGTAAAAACGCAATGTTTTATAAACGCATTTCTATTGTGTAAAATAATAAAACAAAAAAATCCAACAGTTGTACCAAGTAAAGTTATCCTTCATTAAAACCGCCAGCGAACCTGTAAAATTAAAAACCCCAAAAACACAAAAAAAAAATAGTGGGGAAATTTCTTTTTTCTCATTTTTATGGGGCCCAAAGCAAAAAAAAAAAGGGAACACATGTGCGCTCAAAATTTAAAAATACACCTCTAGATGAGTTTCCCCCCGGGGGGTTTAAATAGCCCCTTGCACAAAAAAAAAAATCTGCATTTTTAAAATAGCGCTCCCTCCCTTGACGCCCCTAGCCCCCCAGACAGAAGTTTACACCCAAATAAATTTTTTTGGGCCGAATTTGGAAAAAAATTGTGTAAAAGTTTCGGTTCCCCTTTTTTTTTTTTTTTTTCAAATTCTTGAAAAAATTTAAAAAATTCAGATTTTGGAAATTTTTTTTTTTTCTTTTTAAACAGCCGCACCTAAAAAAATTTGTGAAACACCTGAAAGGGTTTTTTGTGCTCTGGATATTTTTTTTAAAGGGGGAAGAAATGTTCCAGAAAGGGGTTTTTTTAGTAGTTTAATTTTTTGGCACCTTACTTGACCGCAAACCGGGCATGGAAAATTTTAAAAAAATTTGTAATAAAAAATGAGACCCGAAAAGGGCTTTTGGGGGTGCTCCCCCTTTTCCTGGGGCTTTTTTGGTTAAAGGCAAATAGGGGCCCCGGGCCCCAAAAAATAGGGTTTTAATTTTCCTCTAAAAATGGCGGGAATTGGGGGAACCCGGATTTTGGAGTTGCTTTTCCCTGGTCCCCATCTACCGTGTTCCACTGAATAAGGGGTAAAACTTAAAAACTGAAAAAAAAAAAAAAATAATAAAAAATTTAAAACCCTTTTTGGAAATTTAAAACCCTCCACTTTTTTTTTAATTTCTGTGAAAAAACCAAAATGATTAAAACTCCCAAAAAAAAAAGGTTTTTTGAATATTTTTAAAGGGGGTTTTAATTTCTAAGAAGGGGGTTCATTTAGGGGGTACCCTAACATACGGGGCCCCCAAAAAGCCACTTCAAAAACTGGAGTGGCCCTAAAAAAAAAATTTTTGAAAATTTTTCCCCTTGTAATGCTATTTCTTTCAAAACCCTTTCCAAACCTCGTAAAAAGAAAAAAACACTTTTAAAAAAAAATTATGTCAACCAAACAATAGACATTTTGGTAAATTGGGTCATAAAACTTTTTTAAAAAGTGTAATAACTGTCTTTACATGAAAAAATTTTTTGAAGTTTGAAAAGGGCACTTTTTTTCCAAATTTTTTAAAACGATTTTTTTGTTTTTTTTCCCCACAAATAAACAAGGATTGAAAGGCCCCAAAATTTTTCTTACAAACAAAAAGGGCACAAATTTTCACAAAAAAAACTTTTTCTAATCACAGGGAAGGTAAAATTTGTCAAAATTTTATTCCACAAAAAAGCTACATGCCCAGATTTCAAAAAAAACCCTTTTTTCAGGCAGCGGGAAGTAAAAAAAAAACAAAAAAATTCTAATACACACTTTGCCCCTGAAATTAAATATTTTAAAACCCATTTAAACCCCAAGAAAATTATTTTAAAAGGGAAGATAAAATTTAAAAACATGGGTCCCCTTTCCCCAAAAAGGGGGTTTTTCCCCACCCACAAATAATAGCTTTTAAAAAGGAGTGAAAAAAAAATTTAAGCCTATTCCCAAATACAGGGGATTTTTTTAAATTTTTTCTTTTTTTAGGAGAAAAAATTTAATTGGATTTAATTGATAGGTACACGGGGTTTTTTTTTTGGGTTTTACTGACCACATCTCCTTTCTCTCTTATCCGATTACTCCAAGCTGCTGTCTGACCTTGGGTTTAAAGTTCCATTTCCTAATTTCCTTTTCTTTTTTTTATGGGATTTTTGTTTACAGAAAAATTTTAATAAACCCCCTTTTTAACTTTTTAGGGAAATTTTCCCGACACATTTAAATTTCCCGTCGCGTACAGAAACGGGGCCAATACGTTTGAGGGGTTTTTGGGACCCAACGCTGATCATAGCGTTTTCCCCCAAAGCACGTAGGGGGGCCCGGGGAAAGCCCGCCTTTCCCAAATCACGGGCTTTGCGCGGCACATAACGCCAAAACAATTGACATGCCCACTTACTCCCCGAATGAAAAATACGATCGAAATTGGGTACCCGGGGGGGGAAAAGACGCAAAAATCCTTTACTCTCTGAGACCCAGGGAAATTAAAACCAAAAATTCGGCGCACATTTCGCGTTGAAATACACCCCAAAAAATAAGCCATAAAAACCATAGCCCGGGTTTTGGGTATACTACAGATTAAAACCCCCTCCCTCATTTCATGCAACGGGAAAATAGCAGAGCTGAAAAATTGCCCCAAAAAGTTTATAAAAACCGCCTAAAACCTGACCGGGAAGTGGAGTTTGAACCCTGACGCTTTAAACAAATGGTGAGAAAAATTTTAAGTGGGGGAAATGCTCAGGGGCCTTTTTGGGTGCTAATTCTCGGCAGAGGTGCACAGAAAGCCTGGAAAAACCAAGGAGAACTTGACTGAGAAAGTAGTAATTTCAAGCATGCATAAGAGTGGAAAAAATAATTGTTGAAATAACTATTGCTTTATATGTAAAATCTAAAATTTTTTTCCTGTCAAAACCCTAATGCCTGTTTCTTTTCCCAAACCCGTGCATGGTTTTCTTAAATTCAAAAAACCAAAAAAAGTTTTTTACCGGCTCATTTAAAATTCCCCTGGACGCACGGATTTTTGCGGAAACCGGGCAAAAATTTCATTATGAAAGAAAGGGAAAAATTTGCCACCCTCTTAAAAAGGCAAAAAAAATTTTTTTTTTAATACCCACAACAGCAACACAACCGATGAGACACACTAAAAAAACACCAAACCGTTTCGGGGCCATTACGGGGCCCTTCCTCATAAAAAGGCTACAATTTTGTTCACCAAACCAATTTAAAAAAATTCCCGACCAATCAATGGGGCCCAAAATACAAGACATTGTTTCATCAAAAGGGAAAAAAACTTAGACAGGATCTTCTTAATTTTAATTGATAAAATTGCATATATAAATTTAATTAATATAACATTTAGACCCCTTCTTTTTTTTTTAAAAAACCATTTTGGTTTGGAAATGATTTAACAAAAAGATCCAGAACCCTGGGTTTTGTATAAAGTTTTAAACAAAACCCAATTTCCCCCTCCTCTTTTGGGAAAGGGAAAACCTTTTCAAAAACCGATTACTGATAATTGCTGTTTTTTGATCATAAAATTTTGGATTAAGGTCAAAACTTCTGAATCTATGAAGTTATTTGATTTTGGAAACGGAGAAGTCTCCCCGGTTTCCCTAACTTTTATTGACAGAGGAAAAACCCTATAAAATTTTTTTCGGGACATTTTTTCACATGATATTAAGTATACTTTTTGGTTTTGTATTTACAGTTTACATAGGCCCTGAATATTTTATTTCCCTTTCTTTAACATATGATAAAAAACCCTATGAAACTGAAAAATTAACAACATATACTTTTTTTTTATTTGGAACTTTTTAAAAAACATCCTTTGAAAATTTTAACCAAAGTAAGGAATTTTAAGTTCTTATTGGGAGAAGGGTTGGCGATAGAAAATTACCCCGGGAAAAACTTTTTTTAGAAACACATCTTATGCCCAAATTTTAAGTAAACTGAAAAATATCATTCTGGGCATTAGGACTTTCTTTTTCCCCTAGTAATCAATTTGACCTTTTTTTTAACTAATTTTTGCTTAAAAAGGTTTGTGAAAAGCTTACTGTTGAGAAGCATTTCTTTCCCCTGCCTTTTCCCGAAAAATTCAACTGGGCCTGAAAAAGAAAACAGAGTTTAAAAAATTGAATCTATAGATAAACAAAAGATATAGAATTCCCCTAAATGCAGAGGAAATGCCTTAGGATTTTCTTTTGATTTCTTTGGAAACCAAAAAGGGACTACTAAAGAATTTAAAGAATTAAAAACATGAAAAATACAAGAATGTAACGATATGCAGAAAAAATTTTTCTTACAAACCAACCCTTTTATTTTACCCAAACCAGCTAGGTCGCAACTGCAGATCGATTTCAGGGGCCATAAGAGAGCATTATGTAAATTTTTCATGAAAAAAATTTTCAAAAAATTAAAAAAAAAATTACCAAGACAATTTAAACCATTCTCAGCAGCCCGCAAATAGATAGTTTTTTCAAAAATTTCAAGATATAAATGGGGAAGGGGACGACAACAAGGGTGGGAAAGTTTGGTATTTGAAAAAAGGTCATAAGAAAACCCAAAAAACTGCTTATGTTACAAAAACACCTCTAACCCTTTCCCTTCCCCTTTTCTGCTTTATCCGACCACAGAATAAAATTTGGGGGAAATTTAAAAAAAAACTAGTTTTCATTTTGGGGTATCAAGGGAGTACTTAAAAAAGAAGCAAGCACAATAAATAGTTTTTTCCAAAAAAACCTTCTATCCGGGCTTCCATTCTTTTTCCAAAAAAACATAAAAAAAAAAAGTTTCCTTTCCCCCCCTTCCCCAAATTTTTTTGACCTATTGTTTCTTGGGATTTTTCTATAAATTAACTTTTAGGGGGGTGGGTTGACAGCCCCCCTACAAAACCCTTAACTATTAACATACCAGGCTTTAAAAAAGACTCTAAACCTGTTCTTTATCCCCTTTAAAATTTTTTAAGGGGAAACCCAAACCAGGGTTTTTATTGCTGCAAAACATCGCATCTCTTTACACCTGATTCCCCATAACTAAAAAGGTTTTAATTTCAGTGCTTTTGGGTTTTTTGATACCTAAATTAAAATATTCAGAAAATTTTAAACACTTTTTAGTGGAAGCCATATATTTTCTTTTTGAATCCCCAATTAATTTTATGTTTGATCAAAAAATTTTTTTTACCCGACAACCCCGGGGCAGCAATGGGGGCCAAATTTTCCCCCTTTATATGCTAAAAATTTTTAAAGGGGAAGGTGGGGGAAAAACCTTTTTCATTTTTAATTATTAAAATCCCCTTTTTTTGAACATCTAAAATGGTTTGGTTTGTTTTTAAAAACGACTTGGTGATTAATTTTGGAAAAAGGGGATATAGCTAAAAATTCCATTTTTTTAATTTGGTACCCAAAATCAAAAAATTTTTTAGGATTTTAAAAATTTAAAATACATATATAATTCTAATAAAATCACCTTTTTGGGTTTTTATTGGAGATCGAGACATCTGCAGCATAAAATAGGAATCCTAAAAAAAGGACACAGAGGAAAAATCTATACTCCATGCAAAGCTCTAACCATCCCCCTTCACACTAAAAAATTTAATCCCAATAGGGGGAAAACATTTTGATTAAAACGGAACAACTCAAATGTCAACACCTATGAAAAAAACATGAAAGCTTTACAAAAAAGCAGACAACTGAACAAAAATACCCCCCCAATGGTGATCGGGGCAAAAAACAAAGTCGCAAAAATACCTAAGAAACCTTAAATTTAAAAAATAAAAATAAAAAAACACAAAAGGGAAAAATAAACAAAAAAAACAAAAAAAGTATTTTCCCCTGTATTAAAATTTCCCAAGAGTAAAGCAAATAAAGGGAAATTAATTTTAAACATCTACCAAAACTTTTAAAAATGAAACCAGGAAATTATCAATACTTTAAAAATTGGGATAAATGTTTTTCTAAAAAAAGTTTAACTTTTTGGGAAAAAAACTAACGCCAACCCCTTTTCCCCAAAAAGAACTTCAAAAAACCCACGTGGTTTTTTAAATTTAAAGATTTTTTCAAATGTTCCATAAAAATTTATATGTTGTTTTTAATTTTTTAAAAGGGTTACAACAGGATTTTCATCATATTTTTAAAGAAAAGAAAACAATATAAAAGACCTTGTAAATGAAAACCCAAATCACATAGTATACTTAATATCATTTGAAGAATGTCCAAAAAAATATAATTGTTCCACCTCAAAGTCAAATAAAAGTTAAAAATCCGGAGACTCTCCCCCGATACAAAATCAAATGAACTTCATAGAATTTCAGCAGTTTCTGCACACTGTAACCAATTTATGAAGGAAAAAGAAAGGGGTTAAACCTCCAAAAAGAGGGGGGGAAATTTGGGAAATCAAGTTTCCCTTTACACACGGGCGTACTGGATCTTTTTTTTAAAGTTAAATACCAACCATAGGGTTTTGAATAAAAAAAAGGATCAAGGGGTTTATATTACAAATATAAAATAAAAATGCAATGAAATCATTTTAAACATAGAAGACCCTGTCTGCTTTTTTTTTTTTCCCATTTTGATGATCACATTTTGTTTTTAGACCTATTTTTTGGTTTCGGTATTTTTTTTATAAAATGGGGGCCCTAAAACAAAATTTTTCCCAGGGCCTTTGGGGAAAAGGGCCCTTAAGGGCCCCTGAAACGCTTTTGGCGTATTTTTCTGGGGGGCCCTCATCGGGGGTGCAGGGTTTCTTTGGGAATTTGATAAAAACCCACGATCCCTACCTATCCAAGATGTTTTTGGGGGGGGAAGGGGGGTTGGGGGGCGGGTTATGGGGGGGCATGGGTTTTCTTTCCCGGGGGTTCCCTGGAAAATTAAACGGGGGGGTCCTTAAATTTTTTTATATTTTGCCAAAAAAAATTAAATTTATAATCCACTTTGGCCTAAAATGGTACACACTGTACCCCAACAATTATGTTACACAGTTTGCCCTGAAATCAAGTATACTACAGTCCGTGTCCCCTGAAATATACATTGCATCCCCCAAAATGTTTTCTTACAGTGTCCCTGTTAATTTTAATATATGCTGACCCCAGATCTGGATTGTAATAAACACTGTCCCTTGAAGTGAATTCTATTGCAGAAGATAACCCCTGAAATTATTAGATTATACCCCAAAAAAATAAACCCTTTTGCCCCCCAAAAAATTAGTCATATTACTCTGCGCTTTACTAAAGAAATTATTAAAACTTTAACCCCAAAATAAAAATTGAAATTTTTTAAAACATTTTAGTCCCGGGGGGAAATTTAAAATACACAATGTAGCCCCAAAAATGTATTGGAAAAAAATAAGGGACTTTTGCAGTTTTTTTTCATTAAAAATTTGACCCCTGAAGATTTATTACTCTATAAAATGTTCAAAATGATGTATAATATATACTGTAACCCCATTAATTAAAGGGAACTTGTCAAACTGAACATGCTATCTGGCCTGCAGTTAGCATGATGTAGGGCAGGAGGTTGTTTGGAAAGACAGTTTTTAAATTTTTGTTTGGGAAACAATCGGGAAAAATTTTAATTTTTTCATTACTGTTATTTTTTTAAATTCGGGGTTAATGAGTTTGGGTGGACGGCCCTTCTCAGTGATTTGACAGCATTTCTGAAATGCACACATACCATGAAGGGGAAACAATTTAAAAAAGAGGGCCGCTTAAATAAAATTTTCTTAACCCAAAAACCAGCAGTAAATTAAACTTTTCCCCCCAAAATTGTATATCAAAATTTTTTTATTCCCCGCTTTTTTAACTTGCTGTCTGCAGATCAGATAGCAAGGGTCCTGGGGATAAAAAGCCCTTTAAAAATTTTCCCCCACTGTTTTCCCAAAAAAAAAAATTTTTCTAATTTAAAACTTTGACCATGTAAATTTTACATTGTAATTTCCCGAAATTTAATTCTCACACTGTACCCCCAAAATGATTTATAATATACTCTACCCACAAAAATAAATCTTATGACTCACTATACCCCCTAAAAATAATTATATTAAACATTTTCCCCCTGTACCTATGCACTATAGCCCAAGAGATGAATTATAAGCACTATACCCCTACAAATTTTGTTACAAACTGTATCCATAAGAAATTAATCATACACATCAATGGCCCCTGAAATACATACTATAACCCCAGAAATTAATCATAAGACACTATACTCCCTGAACATATAGAGTGGTGGCCAAAAGTATTGGCACCCCTGCAATTCTGTCAGATAACCCCGTCACTGCTTATTCCGCCGTATTGTCAAATCCCCGTGATAAGGACGGGCCGAGCTCGGCGGGGGCGCGCTCCGCACCATAGCAATGCATTTTTACGCGCGCCCTGCCAGTTAATAATGTCATGTCACTTTCTCCACCCGGCGGATTTGCCGAGCGGGAGAGTCGACGGAATCAATTTCTATGAGAGCAGTTTGATTACGTAATGACTCCCGATATTGGCGCCATATTGAAGCCAAACCGGCGGGGAATAGGGCGAATCCGGCAAATAACCCGTGGAACGGGGCCATAAACTAAAAAGTTTCTCCCTAAAAAATGTTTTAACCCACAAATTCCTTTGGTATTAAAATTCATTTATTTTGCTAAAATGGAAAAACACAAAGAGAAGGGAATAAAAATAAAATCATTGATCATTTCACAAAAAAACTCCAAAAATGGGCCGGACCAAAGTATTGGCACCCTCAGCCTAATACCTGGTAGCACAAACGTTAGCCAAAACCGCTTCCGGTAACCATCAATGAGCTCCTTACAATGCTCTGCTGGAATTTTAGACCATTCTTCTTTGGCAAACTGCTCCAGGTCCCTGAGATTGAAGGCGCCTTCTCCAAACAGCCATTTGAGATCTCTCCACAGGTGTTCTATGGGATTTAGGTCTGGACTTATTGGGCCACTTTAGAAGTCTCCAGGCTTTCTCTCAAACCATTTTCTAGTGCTTTTTGAAGTGTGTTTTGGGTCATTGTTCCTGCTGGAAGACCATGACCTCTGAGGGAGACCCAGCTTTCTCTCACACTGGGCCCTACTATATGACTGCAAAATTTGTTGGTAGTCTTCAGACTTCATAATGCCATGCACAGGTCAAGCAGTCCAGTGCCAGAGCAGCAAAGCAACCCCAAAACATCAGGGAACCTCCGCCATGTTTGACTGTAGGACCGTGTTCTTTTCTTTGAATGCCTCTTTTTTTTTCCTGTAAACTCTATGTTGATGCCTTTTCCCAGAAAAGCTCTACTTTTGTCTCATCTGACCAGAGAACATTCTTCCAAAACATTTTAGCTTTCTCAGGTAAGTTTGGACAACTCCAGCTGGCTTTTTTATGTCTCGGGTAAGAAGTGGGTCTTCCTGGGTATCCTACCATACAGTCCCTTTTCATTCAGAGCCGACAGATAGTACGGGTTGACACTGTTGTACCCTCGGACTGCAGGCAGCTTGAACTTGTTGGATGTTAGTCGAGGTTCTTTATCCACCATCCGCACAATCTTTGGGTTTAAATCTTCCCTCAATTTTTTACTAGGGAGGTTACCCATGCCATGGGCTCCGCCAGAAGGGGGTTAGCCAGTGCATGCTTTACATTAGAGGTTACCACAGTGCATGGGCTTTACATCTAGGGAGGTTAGCCACAGTGCCATGGGCTTTAAACTTCTTGATGACACTGTGCACGGTAGACACAGAACATTCAGGTCTTTGGAAGTGGCTTGTAGCCTTGAATTGCTCAGCTTCCTCACAATTTGGATTCTCAAGTCCTCAACATTTCTTTGGTCTTCTTTCTTTTCTCCATGCTCAATGTGGTACACACAAGGACACAGGACAGAGGTTGAGTCAACTTTAATCCATGTCAACTGGCTGCAAGTGTGATTTAGTTATTGCCAACACCTGTTAGGAGCCAAAGGTAAGTAACAGGGCTGTAAAATTACACAAATTAGAGAAAGAAGCATCACATGATTTTCAAACAGTGCCAAATACTTTTGTCCCCCCCTTTTTATGTTTGGTGTTGGAATTATATCCCTATTTGGCTCTATGACAATTATTTTATGGTGGGTTTCATTGAAGGACAAATTAAATGAAGAGTAATAATACCCAAAGATTTGTGATTGCAATCATTTTCAGGAAAGAAAGAAACTGAGTATTATGTGACAGAATTGCAGGGGTGCCAATACTTTTAGCCACCACTGTACCATACATTCAAAAATAAATAATACACACTAAAATTACACTATTCACTGTATCCTCAGAAATTAAAGGGGTTTTGCCATGATGTAATGTTGACGTGGGATCCTCAAAATGGGTATTATAATCATTTTCTAAATATGTGATTCACAAAAATTGTAGCCTGAGAGAGTTTACAGGTTGCTTACCTGCCTTAGTTACTTAAAAGGTTCTATTAGATAGGACCTGACAGAGCTGCTGGTGGCTTGCGCAGAGAAACATTTTATCTGATGGAGAGGAGCTGAGAAGCTATCCAAGGCACCGGGTAGATATATCTTGTCTTTTGTATACAGAATCACTGTTGTAGTGTGATTATCTGAGTAGTTCTAGCTTTATCTTAATCGACAGGGTAACATGCAAGGATCTTTCAAGAGTGCTGTGGGAGAAAGCTTTCTGTTTTGTATACAGAATCCACTAGGTTTTAGTTTGATTTTTGAGTGAACATTTCACACGATCCCTTATGCATGGCTGTGTCTCTAATCTCTCTTAGCTAAGCATGGCTTGTATACTTTGCTACTTAGCCAGATAAGGCACGTCCTGCAAAACCCTCTTCAATGTTATATAAGACGGTTGGGAAAAAAATAAAAAAAAAAACCATACATATTTTTTCGGACGCACCTAGGTTTTAGAGAAGGGATATAGGAAAAAAATGTAAGCAGAAGTGTAAAGCTGTAGGTACCCTGTATGCAGTTAGATATGTATATTGGTCCCCTGTATGTAGGTTAGTATATAACCCTTTTAGGTAAGTAGGTAGGTATGGAATCACACAGTAGATCCTAGTATTTGTACATGGCCCTTGTAGGTAGTTATAGGTGGAACTTCTGTAGTTAGTTATATATAAATATATATAAATAGTATATTATATTATATATATATATAATTAATATATATATATATATATATATATAGAGGCACCTGTAGGTAAATATAGCCCCCTATAGAGGCCTAACATGGGGAAGTGAATAGCAATATAAAAAGCAGACAAACACCAGAATAAAGCAACACCCTGCACAAGAAGGCTTATTACCCATTGTACTACCTGTGCAGGTTGTAGAGATATCAGTCATCTGTTGTAGGCTTAGCTGCTGCCACTGATAGAGATGATGTGGCTGGCGTGTGTAGAAGCAGGAATTACTGCCCCCATGATGAGGATGAATTTTAAGGGTGCGTTCCCATGGCACTGATAAAAATCCAACATTCCACAGAAGAAAAGCAACGGACCAGCATTATGAGAGGTCAGAAGGCTGCTGCTTACTGCAGTTCGCTACTAAAGCAGTCATTATGTGTTCACACTGTGCCCTATCTTCCTACTCATCATTCTAGCCCTGCTCTCCAGTTTCATCCTGACTATAAGGGTATGTTCACACGGCTTATTTAGCCGCATATTTCGGCACGCATTATACGCTGCAAAATGCAATTACGGTAATTCATAGCTCTCACAGAGAGCTATGGATAACACGTCTCCCTGCGCGTACAATACGATCGGATTGTGTCACTTGTCAGCGGCCATTACGCGCCACTGACAATGCATGTCAATAGGGCCAGCCCCTCCGTGCTTTGGAATTAAACGCTGATCAGCGCGTGGTTCCAAAACACGTGTCGTATTGTGGCACGTACTATACACGCCGCAATAAACCGTGTGAACATACGATAAGACGCAACCCAAGTTCTGGGGAAAAAAGTGAGTCTTATAGTCTGCAAAATACGGTATGTCCATCTAGTTCAACCAAGGGTGGGGAAGATGTGGATAAAGGATTTTCTAAGCTTTCCCCTACTGATAAAAACTTTGGTACCCACAAGGCAAGAACCAATCCGCCCTAAAGGAATATTTAATTCCTGATTCCAAAATTGCCATCAGACTGGTTTCAGATATCTTTTACAGCTATATAACTATAAATATTATTTAGTAGTAAGTGGTTATTTAAAAATTTCCTGAAACCCTCAAGTGTATATGCTGTGACCAGCTCCTCGGGCAAGCTATTCCAGAGATTCACAGTTCTCATGGGAAGAAATGGCTTTTCACCTCTGAAGATTGAATATTTTTTTCTCAACGCAGGTGGAGTGCCCCCTTGTCTTAAGGGGATTTTACATGAAATAGCTTTTCCCATACTTTTTGTAGGGGCCATTTATATACTAATATTAACCATGTTGCCCCGGAGCTGTCTTTTCTCAAGACTAAATAAGTTGAATTATTTTAACTTTTCCTCATAACGAAGATGCTCTTTCCCCTTTATTAGTTTGGTTGCTCGTTTTTGTACTTTATTTTTTTTCCTTTTTATAAACTGGAGCCCAGTTAGGGGCATATTCCAAGTGAAAGCGCACCAATGTTATATATAGCAGTAAAATTACATCCCTGTCCCGCGGGTCCATGCCTCTTTTACTACACGCCAATATCCTGCTTGGCTTAGAGGCAGCTTATTGTTCTTTAATCTGTGATCTACAAGAATGCCCAGATCTTTCTCAACAAGCGATTCTCCAAGTTTTTCTCCCCCAAGGACATATGATACCTGCAGATTATTTATGTACCCAGATGAAGAACTTTACATTTATCCATATTGAACCTCATTTGCCAAATGGATGCCCAAACACTCAGTGTGTCCAGATCTGCTTGCATTTTATGGACATCTTCCATAGATTACACTACACTACATAGCTTGGTGTCATCTGCAAAAATAGAAACAGTGCTATTAATCCCATTCCCTATATAAAATATAAATTGAATTAAAGAGGACCCAGTACTCAGCTTTGGGTTCACCACTTATAACCGGGGAACAATCAGAGTAGGAATTATTAACCACACTCTTTCAGTATAAACCATTAGCCAGTTTTTAATCCAATTATACATTTTTATTTATCACCCTATAATAATAATAATAATCTTTATTTATATAGCGCCAACTTATTCCACAGCACTTTACAAGTAGAGGGTATAATTAACAAACAATAACAACGCAATTACAGAAAAAAGCTACATACAGATCAGACACAAGAAGTGTGGCCCTGCCCACGGGAGCTTACAATTCTATTATGTGTATTGGTGAGACGAAAGCAGTGAGAAACGTGTTCAGTTTACACAATGTCCAGCATGTTGCATAAATAAGGAGTTGGTTTACATAAAAAGTGGATGAACCTGTATCAGCAACCATACATACTTTATACAAGTTAAGTGCTTTGTGAGTGCCCAAGTTGCAGGGGACTGACAGAAAGCTTCTGCAGTGGGGTTGCCTAGGGTCCTAAATCATCCGGGCCCTTTGTGTTTTTTCCCGCCTCATTGTGAACTGCGGATGTTTTTTTTACAGAGAAAATACCTTCTCGTTTCATGTCACTAAATTGTCTGCACAGCCCACCCAGAGCCCGTCCATCTCCTCCGCAGTCACTGTACAGTAAAAAATCACCAATGACAAATTTTACTTTTTCAGAAACTTCTCACCCTTCATATGACCAATACCCCTAAAACAGTCACCAAATAATCCACCGATTAAATGGAGCAAATCTACCAGACAAGTGATGTTGTGACTATAAAACCTCCTTCAAAACCAAGACCTTCAAAATATTACTCTTAAGGCTCAAATAATCCTCGCCGGGGACCTGACCGAACGCGACCCCACATGTGGACTATAGCTGTCACAGGCTTCTGAATACATTTGACCACCGCCATAACAGGGCAATATCAGTGGTAGTTGTCTAGTTGTATGGTAGGCTCTGCAGACATATAAGTGATTCCCTGCTGTCTACATTTAGTAACTCACGGGAGACGTCCTTTTCTGATCAGCGTCGTTCACTTTCCCATCTCTTCTCCATCGGTTCCCACCCACCCATTCATGCTTGAGTGCTCCCGGCCAATACTCGTCCTCTGAGGATTTGGACACAAATTATCTTAGAATCCTCACATTTCCAGCAATCCTTAATTTTAGGTATCGCAGTCCCTCAGTTAGGTAATATAGGGGCAACTGAAGCAGGTCATATGGGGGCCACAGGCAGGCATTATAAGGGCACGGCAGTATATAGGGCTATGAGGAAGGTTAAATCGCTAATAAAAATAACAAAATTAATACCATTAAACTCCCCCGGCCAGAGCGCGCTCCGTCCTTTTCAGCCCGCGCTCCTCCGGCAGCTTCCCTCGGGCGAGACGGCCTATGAAGCGCTGTGCACAACGAGGACAGGCAGCGTCGCGATGACTTGTGTTGTCATTGCAGACGCTGATGGCTGAGGAGCACGGCAGGACTACGGCGGGGAATCAGCGCTGTGATGTCCTGGCTAGCCTATGCGGTTGTTTTATGAAATGCGGGGTCCGGCACTGCTCTGAGGGGCAGGGAGCGCATCGCTCTACTTGCACAGCAAGAAGCCATCTGACTGTAGTGTCGCGTCCAGCGGACGCAAATGCAGTCTGAAGCCAGAGGGCCAGTCGGTGCTTCCAGGCCAGCGCAGTGGCTTGGAGCCCGGGAGAGACTCGGGGAACAGGGGGTTTTATTCGGGGCCCCGAAACACACCCGATAAAACAGCCTAGCGACGCCATGGACAGAAGGAACTCTTGTCACGGTGCTTGACGAAGGATGCTGTAATCCGTGACTGTGCTCTGCATGCAGCCCCATGTGCATATACTTACATGTCCTGGCACCTGGCCTCCCACTGCGGCATAACCTGATTAGCCCACCACCGGACCATGCAGGTCGCTCCTGCCACCATGCATAAATTTATCACCTGTCCCTGTGCCTGCTGACTGCTCTCATCCTTATTGTCATATGTGGACTTCCACTGGCGCGTCGGGCACTTAAGAGATATTTAATGAGACAACGGTACATTAATTAACTGCTAGTTTTGCCTGGGAAATATGTTTGCTATAATAACAAGCTTAAATGCCACATTGCGTCAATACACTGGTCAGTATGTTTTGATTGTCTTCATCAAACACCACGTCAAATTACGTGTGAATGTACATCCCCTAGGAACTGTCTAAAACTTCCTCCCCCAGGATATATATCCACGTGATAGTTAACTAGCGCAAATCACCACTCCCAAAACAATAGTGGGCGTAAAGTTTACAAAGTCACAGGAATTAACCAATCTACTTACTAACGGTTAAGGTAGAAGTATGACAGGAACCGCATGATCGTGTCATAAAGAGTATTAATATGTATTACCTGGAGCCCATGTCCATCCCCGTTGTTACCTATCTGTACAAAAATAGGCTACACTGTACAAAAACTCACTACCAGCCTGTGGCTACCCACTGCCAGTGTCCTGTTATACATAACTGACACCGGCTGTTGTCCTGTAATAGAACTTCGGCTACCCTCTTACCCTTGATGAGGGACCCAGATAGATCAGCCATATATATGATGATCGATGGATCAAGTGTATGCTGATCACGCCGGTCAAATGACAATCATTAATTTTCCCAATAGGACATGATGCAGGGACGGTGTCCAAACGCACTTTTGCTAATCTTCATAACACATGTATCCACAGCCGCACCTACGCTATCCAGACTTCTTACTCTATCCTCATTCATAAAAACAGATCAGGTTGTCTGAAAACTTATACGTCCTTAGCAAAATCCATGCTGACAACTCACATATTAATACAAGTTGTACCTTGGATTAAGTCATTAATATGTTCCAGTTCCTTTGGTAATAATCATACCAAACTAACTCTATACCAAACAAACTATTCCCATAGGAAATAAAGGGAGAAAATATCTTAATCCGTTATTATTGTAATAGGATTATTGGCTATAATCACCAAACTAACATGTTCTCCAGAGGCAGCGGATGGAAGCTGTAATAGCAGGGAGTATGAGCTAGCGGCGGCGGAGGTGGCTGTGTTTTGTAAGAGCTAGATCAATGTAACTATCGCAAAGAGGGATGAAGATTCGCAGGTTAAATCTGCCGAAAGGTAAGGAACACCATGAGATGATATTCCAGGAGTACTGAATACCACCTCATACACAACTGTGCCTACTCAGAAGCGCAGGCTGCTACATAGCCTTTTAACAAAAGTAAGACAGAGATGAGGAGCGACATCAGGGTATAAAGATGTGGGGGAGAACAGTGGCTTATAGAGGTTTTACAGCACTTGAGAGGATGAATTGTGCTAGATATAGAAACGCCACGTGGGTCGTCTGGTGCCCAGTGCGGCCTAAGCAAGCATTCACATGGGTAGCGAAAGGTGCTAAAATACTTGGTATAACATGAGATAATATAAATAAAAACACGGCTTGAAGGTTTGCCCGAGCTAATCTGTTACGCCTCCACTGCCATGCAGGGTCCAGGTCACCTGACTTCATTCCAAACAAAATCTTTTTTTATTCAAAACAGGTCTGATTCAGTGTGGACTTATACAAAAAGTTCCCTATATATATTTTCAGCCACAATATTCCATGTAATAGTCTGTTATTGTAGCACCAACAAACATGTTTTCCACAAAAGATGTTATACTTATTGTCTATAATTATATTACACACAGTTGCAATCCTAAATTATTACCAATTCATACAAGACTACTGAATAAATTTAACCCCTTGCTGAACAATTGAATTACAGACACGAGTAAGGATATATCGTGAGCTGGCTTTGATCTATACAGTTTAATCTTGTACAAACCATGGTTGTTCCTAAATCAATGTGTTACACCAGCGGTCCACCAAACTTTTTTTACCACCGGGGCGCCGGTTTTCATGCCGCGACGCCAATTTTCCACGGCACGAGGGGGGGTGGGTATTAGGGGCGGGGTTATGCAGAGGGCTTGGAGGTTTAGAATTACACACACCCAGTAAAAGAAAAAAACACAAAGTGTATCTGCTCATTTAGGGGTTGTATAGCATGGGGTAACCAGTATTTTAAATCGACTGATTACAGCTCTGTGGGTCAGTTTTAACAGTAAAAATATACTATGTAATTGCTTGTTATTTTTATAATATCCCCCCTGTGTAATGATGATTAATTGCCCTGAATAATGATAGATCTTATATGCCCCGGGAAGAAATGATAGATCTATATATGCTCCGAAAAATATAGATCTATATACCCCCCGTTTAGTAAAATAAAAATTATAAGCCCCCCTTATAAAAAAATTATAAGCTCCCTGTAGGAAAAAATTATAGCCCCCCGTAGTTTAAAAATGATAGTCCCCTGTAGCGATGAAAAAATTATAGCCCCCCTGTAGTTATAGTAAATAGAGCCCCCCCCCTGTGTTATGTAAATGTGAGCACCCCCTGTAGTTATAGTAAATGAAGCCCCCGTAGTTATAGTAAATGGGGACCCCCCTGTAGTCATAGTAAATGCCCCCTGTAGTCATAGTAAATGAGAGGCCCCCCTGTAGTTCCTGTAGTTATAGTAAATGAGAGCCACCCCTTGTAGTTATAGTAAATAATAATAATCTTTATATAGCGCCAACATATTCCGCAGCACTTTACAATTTGGGGGGTGTAGGCAGACAAAAGCAAACATGCACAATGAAAATACTTGAAAGAACACAAGTGAGAGGGCCCTGTCGCAAGATTTACAATCTTTTTAGGGTGTACGGGGAACGAAGGGAAGAAGTGTTTGTTTACAATGGTCCAGCCAGTGATAAATATGGGGTTGTTATACGAGAATTGGGTTTGAACCTGCCCCCTCTTTATACATTATATACAGTTAAGTGCCGAAAATGAATAAATGCGCGGGATTTGTGGGGGGGGGGGGGGTTAAGCTTGGGATTCGGGTAGGCCAAGTGAAAAGATGTTTCTGGGGGCTCTTTTAAAGCTAGAGATTTCGGGAGTGTCCCTGATCGCCCGCGTTAAATTTTCCAGAGAAGGGTGCCGAAAGTGTGAAGTTTTGGAGACGGGCATGGGAGGTTGGGATGATCGATAGTGTAACCTGATATCAGCAGCAAGCAGAGAGGGGGTTAGGGTGGTAGACGAATGAGGGGGAGATGTGGGAAAAGGCAGCGTTGTGGAGAGCTTTATGAGGGAGAGTGATGATTTATGTTGTATTCGTACGGGGATAGGCAACCTGCAGTGCTGCACGGGTAGAGGTCATATGGGGCCTGGAAAGAAAGACAACCCTGGCGCTGCATTCGGGACAGTTTGGGAGGGGGGAGGGGTTACAGAGGGGGGAGACCGAAAAGGGCAAGGAGTTACAGTATTTGAGACGGGGAATGAATAAGAGCAAAATGAAAAATTGGTTTGTTTCCCAATTTGAAAAAAAGGATGGATTCTGGGTTGTTCTTGGGGTGAGGTGACAGGAGCGGGAAGGGTTTGGGAATGGGGGATGAAAGAAGTCGGAATCTTATAACCCCAAACAGGGGGTGTGCCTTGGAGTTATGGTGGTGCCACAACTGAGACAGAAAGGGGGCAGGGTAAGGTCGTTATAGACGGTGGGATGATTTAAATTTTCATTTTAGTGAGGTTTAGTTTAAGATCAGGGGGACATGATGTCGAGAACACAGACAGACAGTCATGGGTTTTTGTAAGGGCTGGGTGATGCCCGGGGGGGAAGGGTGTATAATTGGGTGTCATCAGCATAGAGAATGGACTGGAACCCAAATCTGTGATGGTTTTTCCCCAATGGGGTTATAATTGGAAAGAGGAGAGGCCCAAAAACGGATCCCCTGAGGAACCCCGACAGAAAAGAGGAAGAGGAAGGAGGTAAAACCCCCTAAAAATGAGACACTAAAGGACGGTTGAAAGGTAAGATGAAACCAAGAGAGAGCATGTCCTGGAGGCCAAAATGGTGCTGACTTGCTGGGAGAATTGGGGATCAAAACCAGTGTCAAACGCTGCAGAGAGATCAAAGAAGAAAAAATGAGTAGTTGCCCTGAGATTTACATGAGGAGATCATTGGAGACTTTAGTTAGAGCTTTTCCGGGATGTGGGTGGGGGAAACCTGATTGCAGAGGCAAAAAAGAGAGTTGCGGGGAAAGGGGGGGATAGGGTTGGGCGAGAGAGACCAAGCATTCCAGGCGTTTGGAGATGAAGGACGGGGTTAAGTTTGGTGGGTAGTTTTCACGGGAGGGTCCAGGAGGGTTTTTCAGTAAAGGAGTTAAAAACAGCGTGTTTAAAGGAAGAGGGGAAGTCCGAGTGGATGAAGGTTACAGATTCAGTTATGTAGAGTGATAGCTGGAAAAAGATAAAAGGTTTAGGGGGGAATGGGGTCAAGGATGTGGGGCGAGCAGTCAAGAGATGCCTGGACATTCTTTTTTTCTGTCGTCGGGTAAAAGGGTGAGATAGGTGGTGGATGTGGGGGGAGTTCCCAGAGGGCTGCTGTTTGGGGGTTTGAATGAGATGTTTTCCCGGATTCTTCAATTTTCTTTTGAAGTGTGGCCAATCTTAGCACGGAGGGGCAAGACCCCGGGCCTAGCTTTAGGCCTGGAAGGGATGGATGGTGCAAAAGGGTTTTGGGTTGTTTGTAGTGTGGGGTGAGGGGGGGTTTAAAAATTTTTGTTTGGCACAATCAGGGCAGTTTGATAAGTCCTAATAAATTTGTTGGGAAAAGCGCAGGTGCTTGACTTCCCCAGCGCTCCGACATCTGGAACATCGCTGAGATGGAGTTGAGGCGTGTGCCAAAAGGGGCGGGGATCTGATCTGGTGGTGCGGTTTGTGATCGGTGCCCAAATTTTCCAGGGTGGTGGGGGAAGTTTCATTTTTAATTTTTTGGAGCCAGGGAGGGGAGGAGAGGGGGAGATTGGGGGGAGTGGGACTGTTGGCGTCTGTAATTCCCGAGTGTTCATGGAGGGTATTTCTGAAGGGGGGGGGAAGGGCAAAGTGTCCAAAATGGTGAAATTGGGAATAGTGAAGGAAATAAGATTGTGATCAGAAGAGTGAAGGGAGAATTTTTAGAGTTAGAGATTTAGGGAAAGGGTTTCAGAAAAAACCCGTCAAGAGATTTCCCATCCTTGGGGGTGGGAGAGTTCGTAAATGTTAGTAAAAAAGAGCTCCCCCTGTAGTTACAGCTGGCTAGTTAAATGGAAAAAAAGAAAGAAGGTTACTCACCATTTCGGTGTGACGGCATCTCTGCATCATCCCCACTGCGTCGCTGCTCTGTAGATGCGGCCCTCAGTGAGCGCCGCATCTACAAAGATAGGGAAAATAGCGGAGGCTCATTTACGGCCCTGTTTTCTCTCTGCAGCAGCGCACCGCGTGCAGCTGTTAACTCTGCGCGGCCACGCAGAACAGATGCCGACTGCCCGGACTAAAGTCACCGGGCGGCCGGCATCAGGTCTAGCCGGCGCCGCGGACCGGCAAGGGATGCGCTATGGCCCGGTGCCAGTCCGTGGACCGGCGGTTGTGGGACCCTGCTGTACACCATTCTTTTTCACCTATTGCCCTCCCACAATGAGATCATGCAGTTTCCATGGTAGAGAAGGAAGCTAGTGAAGGTTTCCACAGCTACCGTGTCACTAAGTGACAGGAGGTTATATAAACGCCATCTTGGTACACCCTTCTATATTATGTATAGAAAATGCAGAATGCTGTAAAAGAAATTGTGTCCCTTAGTGGTCAAGTATTCTAGGGGGCCTAGTTTTAGGTGTCCAAAATGGTGCCAATGAAAACTACATTTCATCCCACCAGAGATGAGCCCTCACTCAGGTCCATGGGTGGAGAAAAAAAAAACTGAAGAGTAAACATCTGCAAACTCACCTTCCCTCCCCCCGTAACCACACCACCCCTCAAAAATGGTTGTTTTTTTACTTTTCACCCCACTTATAATTTTTTGGGGTGTCCCAGTAAATTTTTCTGTAAGTCCATGGTACCATTAAGAAGTACATCTTTTTCTGCAAAAAAACAAGCTCTCTCACAACGTTGTAGACAGAAAAATTAACGTAGCAAAAAATAAAAATGGCTTAGGCAGGAGGAGGTTAAAATACACTCTGTGTCATCTGAAATTACATTACACATTGTATCACCAGAAATTATATATACTGTACCCCCAAAATATTAATATTACACCGTGCACCCCCTTGAAATATCAAACTGTACCCCAAAAAAAGGATATCTGAAGATATACTGTGTAATTTAATTGTAATACACAATGGTCCCCCAGAAGTTATATGAAATAAAGTGTAATACACAGCATGTCCCTTTAAATGATTTATAGTAGAACTATGTACCCCCCGGAATTAATTTTAATATACAGTATACCTTTAGAATGAATTATATTACGCACTGTTCATTCTGAAGTTATACTGCACACTGTACCCTCATAAATGATTATACACTGCTACCCCAGAAATGACTAATACACACGATAATCCCTGAAATTAAAACACTATTTGTTTTAATTATATAATACACTGAACCCCCTTGGTTTATCAAATTCCCGTCAATTACACACTGTACCCCAGAAGTTAAAAACACACGGCATCCCTATAAATTAAACACTGCACCCCCTGAAAAATAATACACACTATACCCCATAACAATTATATAACCTCAGAAATTGTATTGCACAGTATCCCAAGAACTTAAAGGGATTTTCTTACTAAAATGATTCATCTCACCTTAGTCCCGTTTTCTTGGTTTCATTTTTGAATTTAGGGGCCTGCAGTGACAAGCAGCTGAGGACACTAGGTCTGTAGCTATAGCAACCAGCACTGGAAGCTATCAGGACAGATCGAACAGGTTCCCGTAGCTATAGTATCCTGACTGAGGAGCTGATTACAGCTCATACAGAGGGGTTCAAGAAAAATGGAAATGTTAATACAATTTTTGCAAAAAGGACTTGTTTAT